>JAIUZE010047214.1:0-23648 GCA_022085475.1 Heliosperma pusillum | reverse complement strand
TCGTGAATGGATGATAATATGTTGGATATTAGGTGATCATCGCATGACTTGACTGGTTTGTCTGTCGAGTCTCAATCGTATCAATCTTATACCGCTAACGGTGAGATGCAAGCCCTAGTGAGCGTATTCGATTGCCTAAGAGTGTCTTTCCCGAGTCTTTGAATAACATGATGAGTTCGGATTTGATTTCCACATGATCTTATCATTTTATATTGGATTGCCTATCTATTCTTATCGTAACTCACATGTATATCTATATATGCATGATTTTACTTTTGTATCTCCTTATATGTACGTTTAATGTGATATGGCTGGGAGAACCCGGAGTTACTCCCCACTGACTGTGGCGTTCATGTTTTTCATGAATGAACAGGTTGCTTGCAATGGATGACTTTTTGGATATGATGTTTTGGGGTTCGGGTGTGAGCTAGCGGGCATTGTCCCTGTAAGTTTTCACCTCTAGACGATATTAGCTAATTTTGCTAAACACTTGTTCTTTGCTAACATTTTAAGAGACCCCGTCTCTTTGTTGTATTTCCGTATATAGTTGTAATATTTTGACACTCCTCGTTCTATTTAACTTGCATGTATAAAAGTTTTTAAAACTACCTATTTCCGCAATATATTTCACATGCTTGTTTGTTTTATATTTCCGCATTTGCGAGGGTTGTCACATAGGTGGCACTTGGTTGAGTGTAGCGTGAACTCGATCGAGTGTTTCTTGAACTCGTCCGAGTGCATCGGTCTGTCGTGTTTTAACGGGCGGTTTTAATTTAAGATAATTAAGAAGTAGAAAAGAAATTCCGTCCGTTAATTATGTTGGAGTAAGTGTCCTCAACAATAGTGCGATCACATAATTAAATCTCAATAATAAGAATACAAAAGGGATGATGAATATTATAGTCAACTGGTCAACATAAATCGGTAACGATTGACTCAATTGAGTTTGACGTTACTGTCGTATGACGGTGGTGATCAGTTGATCCCTTGAGGTCACACCTAAAGGACAATTCCCTAATCATGTACATTAATTAATTGTATATCGATACAGATTAATTAATCCCTTAATTTGAACAGGTTAAAGTGAGAATTATATCTTATTGTAATATGATTAAATAAGATTCATTTTTTAGTAATTTAATTGTTATATTACTAAGAATGCATTATGTTTATGAAACATTTGAGATAAGCAAAATTGGTTAATTATAATTACAAATTGTTGTAAATTATATTAACCAAATATGAGATGACCCATTTTATTTACATGTAATTATAAAATGTGACTTAAAATGTTAAGTCTAATTTATTTGTTATGAAATTGCATTTAAATTAGTTAAATGTACATTTATAAGCTTAATTACATGTTACATGTCACATTTCACATATGTGACAAATGACAAAATCACAAAATAAAATGGACACCCATTTTATCATGTATGCACCGGTTTTTGTGGGTAGTATAGGTGTTTAGGTACTTATTATTGTTCTAATTAAGATTAGACAATATCATGACAAACCTAAAGCCTATAACCTTGTCTAATGCTTTGTTAAGAACAAAAGAAAAAGGCACCCACCCTTCCCCATGTAGAGGGTGGCCGGTTGGAGCATGCAAAAGGAAGAAGATTTTTCCTTCTTATACACACTACTTGATCTCATAATAGTATGCTTGTTCATCTCTCTAAAATCTTCACTTCTCACTCTAAATAACAAGCTTAAGAAGCTTCAAACATCTTATGTTCTAAGATTACTAATAAAATTACTAAGAGTAGTAATAGTGTTTATTAGTCATATTGTTAAGGGTTACTACATAATATACTAGTGTAGTGTTTTGTAGGATTTAAAGGGGGTTGTCTTGGGTGCAACTAATTGGAGAGTTTCTAATTTGAAACTTGGAAGATTATCCTTCTTGTTTAAGCTCAAGAACAATATTTGGAAGGTGTCCAAATGTTGTGCCCATATTGTTTATATTCAATGTAAGGAAAATGTTTCTTGTTATCTTTGTCTTATTTTGTTATGCATGCATAAGATCTACTTAGTTTAAGAGTAAACTAATTGTTAAATGATATTAGAAATGTCTAATATCGAGTTTAAGAAACCTACAAGCGGTATCAAGAGCCAAGGTTGTTGCATGCATAATCAATTTTTAGCTTTTTCGAGTTATTGCAACTTAAAGAAAACTAGTAATTTGTGTTTTATTAGATAAAATCACAAATTTATTTGCATGTCAATATATTCTGGTCCTAATATTATTTTAGGTCATTTTGATGATTTATGGATATTTATAGTGCTCAAATATGATTTTTAGTGTTATTATTACATTTTAATGAGTAAAATGATGTTTAAAATGCTAAAAATAGTTGGTCTTATATTCTGAGGTTGAACTTTTTACACAATATCACACATACTCTTTACTTACTCTATGTAAAATTTCGTGTGAAGTGGACTTATTTCGTATGATTTATGATTTTTATATGATAAAATGAAATAAATAAAGGTTAGATGGTTATAAATACTTCCGCTTTGCATCTGACCATGAAATTTTAGTATCTTGTCACATGCATATTTTCTTGTTAGACTGGAAAATTGGAGACTAATGTGATTTGTCCAGCATGATTTATGAAATTTTAATGTAAAAATGGCATAAATAGTGACTTATTTAGAAAATAAAGCTAAAATAAATTTCATGTCAAGAGAAAATTGTTTCTGGTTGAATAAATGTCCCAAGTTTCAGATATAAATTTGAAAATTTAATATGATTAATTTTCGCATGCTTTATGTATTTTATTTGATAAAACCGATAAAGCGCAACCGATTTTTCTCAAAAACGATTCAATTTTTTTAACCATGATTTTTGACATTATGAGTGTCATGGAAATGTTCCAGAATGTACAAAAATTTAAAATTCAAAATTTGAAATTATTGTAATTAAATTTGGATTTATTTGATTAAAATATGATTTTAAAGTCTAAAATGAGCAATTATATAACAACAAGTTGAATTATTGTCAAAAATTGAGTGATGACTAATTTTTGAGGCCTATATGAGTTGGGATAATTAACTTGGACTTAAATATGATTTAAGTATTGTTTGGTGATTTTAAAGTGTTATCATCACACATCTCCGTAAAACCGGGTTATATTCGATATAAACCGTAATATAGGGCGATTTGGCATTTAACATGAGCATGTTTTATATACATATTATAATGATGCATTTTTATTTATGAATGTCATATTTTCAATTTATGAATGTCATATTTTGGTTTATGTAATTTGGAATTATGTAATTTTATCTTAGTATGGCCTTAGTTTTAATCGATATTGCCCGAAATGTAAGGGAATATTGATTCGGTTGTAATTTAATGTGATCTCGTATCACTTTTATTGTATTATTTTATTTTTACAAATGTATAATAGGAAATTATTGTAATTTTATTATATATTTAGTAACTTATTGTAAAACCGGAGTTTCCCAAAGACGGTGTCATTCGGAAAAGAGTTCCGAGAGAGAGACGGTGACCTTGGGAGGCGTACTTATGAAGTTCAAGGGACCAAAGGAGTTGGTATCCGAATTTGTAATAGAATATATGATTTTCTATTCTAGGAAAGGCCATACTAGGAGTTTTATTTTTGCATTTTATTTTATATGTTTGCATGCATTGCCAAATCGCCATAACATGACATGCATATTTAATCGAGTATTCGACCGTGTCAATTAAAATTATCGTTAATTCATTGATTTAGTTCACTTAAACGGGATAGATAATAAATTGTCATGACCTCTCATAATAAATAATTGAGATCAAGCCTTACCAAATGTAGAACCCATGAATCCCAATTTCGCAAGGAAGTAGGCTCGGCTCACCGGGGTGCTAAACTTTTTATGCTGGGTAAGTGGGGTAATAAATGTTATTATTTCGAAATTTGGATTGAGCTCAACAGAAGTATTCGCGACCGTAGCCGCATGTGTTCCGGGCTTAAGATAAATATTAAAGTAATATTATCGACCGAGAGTTCTAATGTAGAATCAATTAAAGAGTTAATCCACCGAATTATGTTAATGAGGGATGAATCGGCTTACCGTGCCCAAGTTGATATGAATTTGGATCTCGGAATCATTTATAATCGTTGGGTAGAGGTCACTATTTAAATGCTAAACTTGTTTAAAATGTTTACAAGTATATTTAAAATGATAAATGTTCACATTTTCTTTATGTCTAAAATTTGTTGTTAATATTGTTTAGTTCGCAATGGCAAATGCTAATTCGTCCACCACCACCTATGCTCCAACTCTCACAAATGTCTCATGGCTTCGATCCTTCATGGATCGATGCAAGTTAGAAAAGAATAAAGCTAATTTTCCGATTGGGATATGCAACTCTGTTTGGCCACGGAAGGTGGCGACAGGTTTCGTTACCTTGCCAAGGCCTCTCCCACCGCACCTAATGAAAGGTCAACCGCCACGCAAGGTGAGCCTATGAGGCTAGCCACAAAAGAGTCCGCAACGATCAAAAACATTTTGATCTTCTCGATGGAGGCCGATCTTCAAGGGAGTGCCATAAGATGAGCACGTCCTATGAGATCTATGCCAAGCTTGTGACCATGTTTTTTCACAAGCTCCTATAATCTTAAAATATGAGACGGCTTACACATTATTCAACATGAACCTAAAAGAGGACCAAAAGTTAGCCCTCATGTACTCAAATTGATTGAGCATGTTGAGACTCTTAAATTGCAAGGGGTGACCATTCCCGAACAACTCGTTATCAACCGAGTCTAACATTCCTTGGGGAAAATCAAAGCATATGTGAAGTTTAGGGTAAACTACAATATGCATAACATGAAAAACCACTCTTCATGAATTGCACAAGATGTTCGTGCAAGCCGAGAGAGACATGGGCTAAATGTTAGCACTTACAAGGATGTGCGCCATATTAATAAAAGGAGCAAGGGGAAGTTCAAGAAAAGTGGTAGTAAAGGGAAGAAGCCCTCCACCTTCAAAGGAAAGAAAAAAAAACTATTGAGAATAGCTCACCCAAACCTAAGAAAGGTGCCTCAACCGAGGACAAGTGCCATTATTGTAATGGAATAGGGCATTGGAAGGGAAATTGCACTAAATATCTAGGAGATATCAAAACTGGAAAGATGTTTCAGTTGGTAATTTATCCCTATCGTTTATGTTATGATCTCAACTTTGGTATATAGATACGAGTTGTGATTCTTACCCTATTTAATTGTAATTAGGGCGTCCTTGTAAACATAAATTATAGGATCTTGATTAAAGCGATAATTACTGAGAGGTACTTACGTGATGTAGCCATTAGATCTGATAATAAAATCACTTGAGAAAGATAAAAGATGAACCCTTATTGTTTTGCCTTCTCCTGCCTTCCTTATTCTCTAATTCACTTTCTTTATGTGTGTTTTCTTAATATAAATGAATTAGGTTAAAACACAAATAGGTGTTGCTTATATAGAGAGGTGGCAGGAGGGGCTTAATAAGATAAGTGGGTCTGATATGTTAATGGCCTGTAAACATTAACCGTAATCCACTTAATCTATTACTCCTACTAAAAACCCGGAACATTATATTTAACCGTTATTAATCAAGGTGACTGACATCGGTAATTAGGTCCACATAACAGAGAATTAAATAATAATTCTTACATTCTCCCACTTGGACCATATTACTGATCAAAACATAATGTCACGCTTAAGTATAACATAAGACGCGTAGACGGTTAAATGAACACATAATGAGTTTATCTTAATTACCCTGATCATCCCTGAACAACTGGTTGAGTCATGGCGGAGACACTACTATAAAAGAGAAGTGGTCCTTCCATGTACTACGGACCAATCACTTAGAATAATCAGTCTGTACAAGGACCAAACATAATCCCAAAATAATGTCCTTGAGGAAAAGGACCGATTATGTTAATCGTGCAACAACAATATATACAATAACAATAATACGATACAGAAAATTGTTCGGAAATCATCATCACAATAAAACATAAGTTGATTAATCAAAACATAAGTGTCATGATTACAAAGCACTTAGTATGATCCAAACATAAACGAAAAGTCTTAATGATTATCCTCCAGACCCATATCAATAGCATGCTTCAAAAATGTCTTTGGAGGTAATCCCTTAGTTAAAGGATCTGCTATATTAGCACTAGTCATAATGTGCTCAATTGACACAGTGTTTTTCCGAACTTCCTCCTTAACTGACAAGTATTTCATTTCCATGTGCTTTATTCCTTTAGAATACTTGTCATTCTTCGAAAAGAAGACAGCTGCGGTATTATCACAATAAATTCTCAACGGCCTTGCAACAGAATTCATAATGCTAAGCCCTGAAAGAAAATTCCGCAACCATAAAGCTTGAATAGTAGCCTCAAAGCACGCTACAAATTCAGCTTCCATAGTGGATGAGGCAATAATTGTTTGTTTAGCACTTTTCCAGGAGATTGCTCCCCCAGCTAAAACAAATACATAACCAAAGGTGCTTTTCCTTGAGTCCACGCATCCTCCAAAATCTGAGTCAGCATATCCAATAACCTCAAGCTGATCAGTATGTCTATAAGTGAGCATTTTGTCCCTTGTTCCCTTCAAGTACCTTAAAACCTTCTTAGCCGCACTCCAATGACTCATTCCAGGATTGGACTGATATCGACCCAACATACCTACTGCAAAACTTATGTCAGGTCTTGTAGAGACCTGCGCATACATTAAGCTTCCAACCAGAGATGCATAAGAAAAGTTTTTCATGGTATTTCGTTCTAGCTCAGTCTTAGGACACATACTTAAGCTGAACTTATCCCCTTTCTGAATAGGAACATCATTGGGATTACATTTTACCATGTTAAATCTTTCAAAAACTTTACTGATATAGGCTTTATGAGACAACCCTAATGTCCTGTGTGATCTGTCTCGAGATATTTCCACCCCGATCACATAGGACGCCTCTCCCATATCTTTCATCTCAAAGTTGCTTGATAGGAAATCTTTAGTTTGTCGTAATAGTCCCAAATCACTGCTTGCAATAAGTATGTCATCGACATATAGAACCAAAAATGAAAACTTACTCCCACTGATCTTCAGGTATATACACTGATCAACAGTGTTTTCTTGAAACCCAAAGGAGGTAATGGTATTATGGAACTTAATATACCATTGTCGAGAAGCTTGCTTAAGTCCATAAATGGACTTCTTTAATATACAGACTTTGTCCTCTTTGCCATCAATAATGAAGCCTTCAGGCTGAGCCATGTAGACTTCTTCTTCCAAACTCCCATTCAAGAATGCCGTTTTCACATCCATTTGATGTAACTCTAAGTCAAAATGAGCTACAAAAGCTAAAACGATCCGTAATGAATCCTTCTTAGAAACTGGAGAGAAGGTTTCATTATAATCAATGCCTTCTTTCTTATTAAAGCCTTTAGCTACCAGTCTGGCTTTATGTCGTTCAATATTACCCAAGGAGTCGCGCTTGGTCTTAAAGACCCACTTGCAGCCGACAGCCTTATGACCTACTGGCAAATTGACCAACTCCCAGACCTCATTCTTAGCCATAGACTCCATCTCTTCTTTCATGGCATTAATCCATTTATCGGAGTCATCACAATTCATAGCTTGTGAAAACGTAACCGGATCATTATCAATACTAATATCAAATTTACATTGCTGTAGATATACATAGTCATTTGAAGTAGTTGGCTTTCTAGGTCATGTGGACCTTCTTAATACTATTTCAGGGGCTGTATCAACAACTTCAGTGGCAATGTTATCATTCGGGAGTGGAGGGTCATCAACGTTAGGTTCCACAGTATTCACTGGGTCAACATTATCATTATGTGGAACTTCATCAATTGAAATTGGGGGCAAAGAAGCTGGAATTGTCACCCTAACTTCATTGACTATGACATCCCTTACCTGATCACTC
Source organism: Heliosperma pusillum (assembly GCA_022085475.1). NCBI lineage: Eukaryota > Viridiplantae > Streptophyta > Magnoliopsida > Caryophyllales > Caryophyllaceae > Heliosperma > Heliosperma pusillum. The sequence continues at coordinate 15,698 of JAIUZE010047214.1, read as the reverse complement.
CCACTAACTTCGCCATTCTCAAGGAATTTGGCATTTCCGGTTTCCACAATTCTTGTTTTGTGTGTAGGACCCTAAAACCTATACCCTTTAGACTTTTATGGATAGCCGATAAAGAACCCACTAATGGTTGTTTGATCTAGTTGCCTTTCATGTGGATTATAAATGCGTGCCTCTGCTGGGCATCCCCATACATGCAAATGTTGAAGACTCGGTTTCCACCCTTTCCACAGTTCAAATGGTGTCTTTGAAACTTCCTTACTGGGGACCCGGTTTCCAACATATACAGCAGTCATAAGGGCATGCATCCACAACTTCATGGGTAAGTTGGTGTTATTCATCATTGTCCTCACAGCCTCTAATAGGGTTCGATTACGCCTCTCAGCTACACCATTCATCCATGGAGAACCAGGATTTGTGTACTGAGGGACAATACCCAAACTTTCAAGGAGTTTTGCAAAGGGACCAGGATATTGTCCTGATTCATCATATTTGCCATAATATTCACCACCTCTATCTGACCTTATGATTTTCACTTTCTTTCCCAATTGCCTTTCCACCTCCTTAACGTAAACCTCTAAAGCGTTTACTTATTGAGATTTTTCATGCAAAAGGTAAAGATAACAATAACGTGAATAATCATCGATAAAGGTGATGAAATATTTCTCTCCGCTCATGGAGGGAACATCAAATGGACCACAAATGTCTCTATGTATAATTTCTAATAGAGCAGTGTTTTTTGTGGACCCTTTCTTGGTGTGTTTGGTTTGCTTACCTTTAATCCATTCCACACATGTCCCAAAATCCGTAAAATCAAGAGAAGGTAACATATTGTTTTTAACCAATATGTTCATTCTTTCTCTTGAAATATGGGCCAAACGTTTATGCCACAAGAAGGAGGGACTTTCATTAGACCTTCCACGTTTCGAACCAACATTATTATGCAGAGAAACATTATGAGAAACACAAAGAGATTCTGAAAACAATTTATCTAAATAAATTCGATACAATCCATTTTCTAAAATCCCAGAACCAACAAAAATATTGTCTCGATACATACTGAAACAACCTTGTCCAAAACATAATCTAAAACCATTATTATCTAACTTAGAAACTGAAATTAAATTGCGTCCGAAGGAGGGAACATAAAGTGTATCCTCCAAAATCAACTTAAATCCAGTGCTTAATTCCAAGCTAAATCTTCCAATGGCTTCTACTGAGGCTTTTTCTTTATTCCCTATGCATAAGGAGGCCTCATTTGGATTTATGGTTCTTGTCGTAAGGAATCCCCTTCTTTTCGAACCAATTCTTACGCGTTATGCAGTCTTGCTGAAAGTGCCCAGGTTTCTTACAGAAAAAGCAACTTTCCTGCTTCTTAATATCCTTCTTTATGCCAGATGCTGACGGTTTATCAGAAGGGCTTGACTTAATGCCCTTTCTGCATCTAAACTTACCTTTAGATTTCCCGCTTACATGATGCACATGATGTGCCTGGGGTAAACCACCATTCTTACTTGAGGCATCAGCCTCATCTTTCTGTTTGATTCTTGCTGCTTCCTGAACCAGTTTATTGGTCAATTCACTAACACTCCAAATTTCTTTAACGGTGTTGTAATGAAGATGAAAAGCATCAAACTTATCAGGCAGAGAGTTGATTATAAACTGGGCGAGGAACGGATCCTCAACTTTCATGCTCAGTTTTCCCAACTTAGCTGCCAGATTCGTCATGTGCAACACATGTTGCTGCATGGTGGTGACATTCTCATTATACTTAGCAGTGGTAAGTTCAGACATAAGCCTTCCAGCTACCGCTTTATCGGTAGTCTGAAAGCGTTCCTTAATGATTTCCATGTACTTACTGGCTGTAGTACAGCCTGTCTCCGAAATGGAGGACTTAATGTTTGGTGCAGTGGTAAGTCGTAAGAACTTTAAGCAAAGACTGTCACATTTCTTCCACCAGTTATACTCATCAAGTACTTCTTTACTCGCATCAGAAGCTGGTTCAGCAGGAGCTGTTCCATTAAGCACCTGATCAAGTTCAAGAATACCTAAATAGAACTCAAGATGCTCCTTTCATTCTGAGTAATTAGTACCATCAAGTTGTGGCACTGCTTGGACACAGTTATTGAGAGAGCTTTCCAACGTTACTGCATTATGAACCATGCTCAGAACATTAGGCTTTGAGTTTATCACATAATAGCAATTATGACTAAGACTTGAAACTTAAATGAGTAACTCATAAACATTCATTAAGCAAGTGCAGTATCTGTGGACAACCTACGCATGCTTAATTCAAGTTATTTCACTCCATTAGATGCTTAGTCGGATATTCACTGCATAATTTGAGTCCACTGTGGTGAACATCAACATAATGTGAATGCCCAATTTAATTACATTATGAGATCTGATCACGTACGAGATGAAATCACTGTGGTGAATTTCAACTCGTCATAATGCGAATGTCTCCTTTAATCGATACATAAGATATATTTAATCTACAATAAGAATGTATGCTTACATAAAATATGATAATTTAAATTAATTCTATAAGCATAATAACATAATATTATACGAGCATACAATGAAAAACAAACATTAAGTATCGAACCAACACGGGCAGACCTCGATCGAGTACATCATTAGCTCGATCGAGCAACATCGAAGACAAAAGGTCTCGATCGAGTGAAGCATTAGCTCGATCGAGCAACATCATGAATAAACCATCTCGATCGTGTGAACCATTAGCTCGATCGAGCGTGGTATAGGTCACACGACATTCATACGCAAACAATAATCATAATAAACCATACAAATCGAATTAGGGCAGCGCAAATAATCATCATAAATCATATAAAACGAAATAATTCGATTAGGGCAGCGGAAACGATCATGATATAAGGATACGTTATCAATCATAAGGGTATACAATCAATTATGAATGAATATTATAACATCATGATTAAAGCATTAAATTCATTCATAAAAACATAATCAAAACATTAATCAGAATTATAACTGTAATCACAATCGTGCTCTGATACCACATGTAAACATAAATTATAGCATCTTGATTAAAGCGATAATTACTGATAGGTACTTACGTGATGTAGCCATTAGATCTGATAATAAAATCACTTGAGAAAGATAAAAGATGAACCCTTATTGTTTTGCCTTCTCCTGCCTTCCTTATTCTCTAATTCACTTTCTTTATGTGTGTTTTCTTAATATCAATGAATTAGGTTAAAGCACAAACAAGTGTTGCTTATATAGAGAGGTGGCAGGAGGGGCTTAATAAGATAAGTAGGCCTGATATGTTAATGGTCTGTAAACATTAATCGTAATCCACTTAATCTATTACTCCTACTAAAAACCCGGAACATTATATTTAACCGTTATTAATCAAGGTGACTGACATCGGTAATTAGGTCCACATAACAGAGAATTAAATAATAATTCTTACAGTCCTAGCAAGGATAAAGGCTAGGACAAGCAAGCCTAAGAAAGATCTTCAAGGGAAGCTAAGGTAGCTACCCATGATTGAAGACCTATGGAAGCTTGGTCTCATTTTGAATTGTCAAAATTTTAGGATGTATTTTGGGACATTGTTTTTAGAACTTTTATAATTTCCTTGTTTGACATAGAAATTTGTTCAATTCCTTTTATTGACATTGGTTGTAATTGGATTTAGTGACTTGGTTCTCAACCCAAGTCATTCGGTTTGTTGAAACATTTTAGTTCTAAGAACTTGTCATCATACTCTTCTTGCACTAATAACATAAATTGTATCGACTCAAATTGATCATGTTAGTATTATGATGATTGGATCATTATAATAAGTTCAAAAGCTAAGAATTCGATTCTCAGTTTGAAATATCAATTGTTAAGTCAAATTGAGTTATTGAACTCAAAGTAGGGAGTCTACCAAACCAATTGGCCACACCATTTATAAAGATTGTAATTGACATGAATATGAGTTCACCTCTTTAGCTTATAGAACTAGTCTATTTCGAAGCTAAGATTCGATGTCTTTACGATAAAGTCTTTAGTAGATCACTTAAGGTCATGTTGTGATACTTCTACCTCCCTCACGAGTATGAGTACAAATTTGTTTGTGGCTCATAAGGCTACCTTTAAATAAAATAGTTGTATTTTTCTACAGATAGAGTGGGAGAAAATAAGCCACAACGAAAAACCTAGTTAAGAACTAGTGAGGAAACCAAAAGAAAATGTTCTTAGGTTAGACTCAAGACTAGTGAGGAGACCAAAAGAAAGCGTTCTTAGGTGAATCCTTAGACTAGTGACGAGACCAAAAGAGATTGTTCTTGATATAATAAGATTATGATCTATGAAGTGGAAGCACCTAGAAATTTTGAATTTCGATTTTCCAAAAGAGACTTATGAAACTAAATAGAATCTATGCAAATGAATGACATATTTGGAGTTGTCCAAAATCATTCTATAAACTTGAAGATGTTTTAATTGGAAGTGTCCAATTATAGTTGCATGGATAGACATGTAGATGTCTACAAAAGCCAAGTTAATGCATAACCAAGCTTAGATCCAAATCATCAATGAAATACCTCATAATAGGTGTGTACAAGATACACATCAAAACCACATGTCCAAATAGGGATTTGGAATAGGATGTGTACATGACACAAGCCTATTGTATATATCTACCTAGAGGTTATGATGATCTTTTCTATTATAAGATATAAGAAGGGTTTCACTCGAATTGTCGAAAAGTCATGTATAGACATGAAATTCAGTGGGAGTTAAAGTCATGTATAGACATGAAGTTAAGTGGGAGTTTAAGTTATCATGTAAAGACATGAAGTTCAGTGGGAGAAATTGTTTTCCACGTGAATGACGTTTCACTCATTAAGAGTGACATATTCATATTACCTTTTTGAAAGGAGTGGTTGGATTTTAATGTTGGATGAAAGAGGGCAACATGTATACTAAAATCAAAATCTATTGTGGAATAGAAGATTTTAGCTTGGCATTTAAAAGGTATCTTATATCGATAAGATCCTTAATCTATTCAACAAGTTAAATAGGTTGTTTATGTTGATAAAAGTGGGATAACTATGAAAGGGTCATAGTCATCCACTGAACCTAAGAATTGTTGATCACATGAGACCGATCATGTATGCCATTACATGCACATACCTAAATGAATTGTATGCTGGGAGCATAACAAGCCTAAAACAAAATAATCTACATGAGAGTCATTGGATAGCCTACGAGAACATCCATAGAGTTCTCGAGGAGAACTAGGGATTCACTCTTATGTTTGGTAGAAAAAATTTGGATATATGGTAAAAGTTACACAACCCAAATTCCCAAACTTATAAAAGGATTTATCGAAATCCTAGGCGTACTTTTGTTATAAAAGAAGTGAATATCTAAAAGGATGATTGAAGAGTCAATCATTATAAATTCTACAAATAGATACCTAGTACATTAGTATGAGGATAAGGTGGTTTAAAAGGAACTAACGGTAGATCCTTTCACCTAAATACCTATCAGTTATCATGATAACGAGTGGGAGCATCTTTCAAGATAAAGAGCCCAACACTAGATAGAGATCTAGACATGTACGTAGATGAATTCATGTTATTAGGAATAACGTTGGATAGAAGGAAAAACAATTCACAAGGTTGAAATAAATGAATATATGGTATATTCACTACCCAAGCCTTTATTGTATTTAATAAGATCGTCATGAATTGTCGTGGACGAAATATACTTTAGATTATATGATATGAAGCAATAACATTGTGTTGATTGTTCATATATGATAATCACATTTATCGTTTGAGTTTCTAAAACTCGTTTTGTGCTTTGTTATATCTAAATGGGTTGTAGAGACAATTTTGAACCCCATTAAAGTGGACTGTATTAACATTGCATTGACCCATAGTCACTTATATGAGGTGACATCTTGAAGTGACTAGATTGTGGGGCGATTAATGGCAAGTTCAAGTGTCATAGGGTCATAGTGATGACCAATCGATCACATAGACAGACTGTGAGGGACAATCTGTCGGGCAGTGACCGCTTATAGAATTCTGGCAATTATTGTAACCTGATCGTGGCAAGAGCTACTAGTATTCTTTTGAGTCAATTCTTTGACTAAAGACTGTTCGCCTAAGGTGGCACAGTTTCAGAGTGACTTTGATTTATTCTCTACGACCTTCGTAACTGGGGTCAAATGGGCATATTTTGGGTCATGATGAGCTGTGGCTATTCGAAGGGAATAGTGTGATAGGAATTGTCCACCCCTTGTCAGGGTTGTTTTAAATCTCAAGGCCACTCGAGGAGGAGTAAGCTGAAAATGCGTGGCCACGCTCAGAAAGTATCTATGGTAGATAATTCCGGTCATACAGTTACTCTCCAGATCGAGGAAACCACTCTTGATACGATCAAATGCAAGTACGACCTGCAAGACACCTTACATTGAGTGAGAGATATGTAATAGGACAAGAGAAATGGTGACACACACTTGTCTCGGACAAGTGGGAGATTGTTGGAGTAAGTGTCCTCAACAATAGTGCGATCACATAATTAAATCTCAATAATAAGAATACAAAAGGGATGATGAATATTATAGTCAACTGGTCAACATAGATCGGTAACGATTGGCTCAATTGAGTTTGATGTTACTGTCGTATGACGGTGGTGATCAGTTGATCCCTTGAGGTCACACCTAAAGGACAATTCCTTAATCATGTACATTAATTAATTGTATATCGATATAGATTAATTAATCCCTTAATTTGAACAGGTTAAAGTGAGAATTATATCTTATTGTAATATGATTAAATAAGATTCATTTTTTAGTAATTTAATTGTTATATTACTAAGAATGCATTATGTTTATCAAACATTTGAGATAAGCAAAATTGGTTAATTATAATTAAAAATTGTTGTAGATTATATTAACCAAATATGAGATGACCCATTTTATTTACATGTAATTATAAAATGTGACTTAAAATGTTAAGTCTAATTTATTTGTTATGAAATTGCATTTAAATTAGTTAAATGTACATTTATAAGCTTAATTACATGTTACATGTCACATGTCACATATGTGACAAATGACAAAACCACAAAATAAAATGGACACCCATTTTATCATGTATGCACCGGTTTTTGTGGGTAGTATAGGTGTTTAGGTACTTATTATTGTTCTAATTAAGATTAGACAATATCATGACAAACCTAAAGCCTATAACCTAGTCTAATGCTTTGTTAAGAACAAAAGAAAAAGGCACCCACCCTTCCCCATGTAGAGGGTGGTCGGTTGGAGCATGCAAAAGGAAGAAGATTTTTCCTTCTTATACACACTACTTGATCTCATAAGAGTATGCTTGTTCATCTCTCTAAAATCTTCATTTCTCACTCTAAATAGCAAGCTTAAGAAGCTTCAAACATCTTATATTCTAAGATTACTAATAAAATTACTAAGAGTAGTAATAGTGTTTACTAGTCATATTGTTAAGGGTTACTACATAATATACTAGTGTAGTATTTTGTAGGATTTAAAGGGGGTTGTCTTGGGTGCAACTAATTGGAGAGTTTCTAATTTGAAACTTGGAAGATCATCCTTCTTTTTTTAAGCTCAAGAACAATATTTGGAAGGTGTCCAAATGCTGTGCCCATATTGTTTATATTCAATGTAAGGAAAATGTTTCTTCTTATCTTTGTCTTATTTTGTTATGCATGCATAAGATCTACTTAATTTAAGAGTAAACTAATTGTTAAATGATATTAGAAATGTCTACTATCGAGTTTAAGAAACCTACAAATCATTCATTATTAAACCCTAAAATATCTTAAACGCTTCGAAATCCCTCTTAATCATCCTGAATCATTCCAAGGCTCAGAGTATCGATCACTGGTTTGTCGTACCTCTTCTCGTTGTTGATTTCATTGTAAGTATTCTTGTCCCTATTTGTTATAGTAGTTGTGGGTAATCTTCTAGAACCCTAACTGTATTGAGGGTGAGAATTTGAGTAACTATTGTTATAGATACTGGTTGATTGATTAGGAAGAGACTTCGTAGAGGAAAGGTTTTGATTGTGCTTGCTAGTTGCGGATTTGCTTACAGGTAGAGATACCCTACTAAGTACTTTTATATGTTGATCGACGTTATGAAATTGATGATTGTTGTTGGCTATGATTATTGTTGTTGTTGATATTGTACCATGGTTGTTGTTAATGATGGTGGTGATGATGGTTGTGGTGATGATGATGATACTTGGTTACTATTTTGGTGGTATGCTTTGAAGACGATTCCACGCCCCAAGTCTGCCTCGTGTGGCTCTGTAACACCCGTTATTTTACGACTTATTTTTGAAGGATTATTTTATGGTTTCTTGCCAAGTTTATTATTATTATTATTAGAATGAGCGGGAAAAAAACTATTTCGAGGACTTGTAAAATAAATCGATTTGGGTTATATTAAAAGTGGATCGTTTTTTTTCTATGAACCCGAGTTTTGGACCTTGGCCCAATTGATAACACACTAATATGAGTCTAACTAAGCACAGGTGATACCTCTAGACCGTGTCAAGGGTAGGACCTTGGCACACAAATGATTATAATGTGGATTTGTTGGTTTTATCTCTAGTTCTTGATTTTACCTTGCTCAAGGTTTGGAAATTCACTCTACTTATTTCTGGTTTAATAGGCTATCTTATTATGCTATTTGTTTTGTAAATTATTATTTTCGTCATTTTTATAAGTACTCTCTTACTCAGCTTAATGCTGACGTCCTTTCTGTTTTGGGCCGTTCCCCCTCTGGAACCTGTACCTATATATGTTTTTGGGTACAGCTGATAGGTGCAAATGAAATGCTGCATCAGGGCATATCGGATCCAGGGAGTAGTTTGAGCGTGGAAGGATTTTGAACAACAACCTCATTCCACTTTATAGTACTTGTTATTTTACTTTGTTTGGATTTAATGGTTTGAGAAGATTTTAATGTTGTTTTGAGTTTTGTAAAACTTAAGACTTCCGCTGTAATGTTTTATTTAATGGTTATTTCAAAATTATATTTTTTATTTAACTGTTGTCTCAGTATTTACCTTGCACTTGGTGATGTCAGCCAAGTGTGGAGTGACAGCTGTGAGTTTTCTGTATTTAGTTTATTAATTTAGTTGCGAAAATTCAGGGTTGTCACAGTTGGTATCAGAGCCCAAGGTTTTACAAAAAATAGTTTTTACAAAAAAAAAAAAAAAAAACTTAAGTGTTTCTTTTCAAAAATAAAAAAAAATGAGAGTGGGGTAGATTTTATTGAGTAGCATTGCATATGCATGATTTTGGCTTATTGTTCCATATAAATTTAGCTTACTATTATACTATTATTACCTTTAGCTAGTTAAGTTGAGCTTTTTGGATAAGCAATAAGTCGGGAAATTGAAAATTTAATAAAGATAAGTGTGCTTTTATATGGTTTGGCTAATGTTCATATTGAGGTAAAGTCACTTGAACTTATGAAAATAATGTTTATTTATATAGTTGACAATGCCTACTCAAAGAGAAAATGAGAATAACAACAACAATGGTGAATTGACATCTATAATGGCTCAAATGGTTGCACAAAATGCTGCTATTCTCCAAGTTGTGCAACAAATGACAACAATGACTCGAAGTATAAATGAAAGGGTTGAGAATGAACAAGATGCTGCACCTACTGTTGCTGCCATGTCTGAAGCGGTGCAAAAGAAAAGACCTCCTACATTTACTGGAAAGGGAGACCCAAATGAGTTGGATAATTGGGTTAGGGAGATGGAGAAAATTTTTATGGTGGTAGGGTGTCCAATGGAGTTTCAGGCTAGAATTGCCGTCTTCTATCTGAAAGAAGAGGCTGATACTTGGTGGCAAACAGTTAAGGAAAATTTTATGAAACCTATTAAAGTAAGAAATGCTGATGGTATCCCTATACTGTATGAGCGAGATTGGGATGACCTCAGGCAAATGCTAGACGATGAGTTCTTTCCCGATCATGTGAAAAGACAGAAACTAGCTGAATTCGAGGATTTAAAGCAGTCTGATAATATGCCTATGAAAGAATTCTATACTAAATTTGTGGAACTTAGTCGTTTTGCTAAGGAACTAGTGCCAACTGAGCGTACTAAGGCAGCAAGGTTTGAGGATAAGTTAAATTGGAAAATCAAGGGAAGGTTTGCTGGTGAGACATTTATTACATTAAAGGAAATTTATGCGAGGGCTGTTAATATTGAGAGAACTAACCAAAAGATGGAGGCTGAGATGGGCAGTGTAATTGGGATTAAGAGAAAAGAATTTCAAGGGAGTCCGTCAGAAAACCAAGCTAAGAGGGGTAATTTTCACCACAATGGTAATTTTAGGCATAAGTCTCGATCTTTTGGAGGGTCTGAAAATAAGGAAGTTGGGAGTAAATGGCAAAGTAGGAGTCAGGTAGGAAATCAGGACTCTACTCGACATTATTACTGTAAAGTATGTAATGGTGATCACCCAGGGGTTGATTGCGAGGGGAAATTAGTATCGTGCTACTGGTGTCGAAATTTGGGACATCGTGAATTTGAATGCAGAGGCAAGAAGGCTGGTAGACCGCGTGTAGCACGATCTGCTAATGTAAGTGTCGCCCAGAGTAATCGATTCCAGGGTCAAGGGAAGAGCAACAATTTTGCCGCATCTACATCTGCTAATAATTTCAAAAACCCGATACCGACTCAAGCTAACACTTCAACAGCAAGTAAAACCACGGGACAAGTAGATGTGACACGTGGTAATAGGAAACCAACTGGGAAACTATATGTCATGAATAAGGAGGAAGCTGAAAATGCAGACATTGTTTCGGGTAATTTTCAAGTGAACTCTATTTTAGCTCATGTTTTGTTTGATTGTGGTGCATCTCACTCTTTTATTTCAACTAAGTTTTTGGAGAACCTTAATTTAGAGCCTAGTGAAATTGTGGATTATGATTTTATTATGCCATATGGGGACTTGGTAAATTGTGAAAGAGTTTATAAGGATATATCTGTGTTTATTGGTAGTCATGATTTTAAGGCAGACTTGATAGAATTTCCGCTGCCTTATTTTGATGTAATTCTGGGAATGGATTGGTTAGGAGCTCATAGGGCTAGTATTGACTGTTGGCAAAGCAAAGTTACTTTAAGGGGGCCTAGAAATGTGAGAGTATCTTATAAAGGACATGTTAAGGGTCCTAGAGTCAAACTTATTTCGGCTATGAAACTAAAGAAGCATATATCCAGGGGAGCCGAGCTGATATTGTGTCATGTAAGAGACTTACGAGTCGAATATCCTGATTTAAGTAATGTGCCAGTGGTGAAAGAGTTTGTTGATATTTTTCCTGAGGACATACCAGGAATGCCCCCAGATAGAGAAGTTGAATTCAAGATAGACTTAGTACCTGGAACGGGTCCAATTGCTAAATCACCATATAGAATGGCACCTCGGGAAATGCAAGAACTTAAGAAACAATTGGATTAGCTTATGGAGAAAGGGTATATTAGGCCTAGTGTGTCACATTGGGGTGCCCCTGTGCTATTTGTGAAAAAGAAAGACGGAAGCTTAAGGTTGTGTATTGACTATCGAGAATTAAATAAAGTTACCATTAAGAATAGGTACCCCTTACCAAGGATTGATGACTTGTTTGATCAATTAAAAGGAGCTTCTATTTTCTCTAAAATTGACCTGCGATCTGGATACCATCAATTAAAGATAGCGCATGAGGATGTACCTAAAACTTCATTTTCTACTAGATACGGCCACTATGAGTTTACTGTGATGCCCTTTGGGTTAACCAATGCACCTGCCGTATTTATGGATTTAATGAACAGAACTTTTAGGCCTTATCTAGATAAATTTGTCGTGGTATTCATTGATGACATTTTGATTTACTCAAAGAGTGAGGATGAGCATGAGGAGCATTTACGTGTTGTTATGGGTATCTTGAGGGAAAAACAGTTGTATGCCAAATTTTCCAAGTGTGAGTTCTGGTTAGATCAAGTAGCTTTTCTGGGTCATATCATATCTAAGGATGGAGTTTCTGTGGATCCTGCTAAGATTAAGGTTGTTAAGGAGTGGCCTAGACCAAAATCTGTGACTGAAATTCGTAGCTTTTTGGGTTTAGCTGGTTATTATAGAAGATTTGTGAAAGACTTTTCTAAAATAGCTAAACCCATGACTACGCTAATGAAGAAAGCTACAAAATTCGAGTGGGACGACAAGTGTGAGAAAGCTTTTCAAACTCTAAAGGAAAAATTGACCACCGCTCCGGTACTAGCCGTGCCAGATGGTAATGAAGAATATGAAGTATATACAGACGCCTCTAAAAATGGGTTAGGCTGTGTACTTATGCAGAATAGAAGAGTGATTGCCTATGCTTCTAGGCAATTGAAACCTTATGAAGAAAACTATCCTACTCATGATTTAGAATTGGCGGCTGTAGTCTTTGCATTGAAAATTTGGAGACATTATCTATTGGGCGTACCCTTTAAGGTTTTCTCTGACCATAAAAGTTTGAAGTATATATTCACCCAAAAGGAGCTTAATATGAGGCAGAGAAGGTGGTTGGAGTTGATTAAGGACTACGAGATAAAAATTCAATACCATGAAGGGAAAGCCAACGTGGTGGCTGATGCCTTAAGTAGAAAATCTCTCCATACGATACAGTTAGTGTTGCTTCGTGATAGACTGCGGAAAGAATTTATGAACTTTGCAATCCAAATGGCAAAACCGGGGACCCCATCCAGGGTGATATCTGTTGAGAATGATTTGATTGGTGAAATTAGAGGGTTACAGGTATGAGATAAATTTTTGCAAGACAAATGGGTGAATGAACCTACTTTATTCAAACGGGATGAGAGTGGGTTGATTAAATTTTATAATAGAGTGTGCGTACCTAATGATAAGGAGATAAGGGAAAGAATAATGACTGAGGCGCATGCAACGCCGTATTCTATTCACCCAGGGGGTGATAAGATGTATGAGGATTTGAAACTTGCGTTTTGGTGGTCTGGGATGAAAAGGCAAATTGCAAATTTTGTAGGTCATTGTTTGATATGTCAGAAGGTGAAAAGTGAACATAAGAGACCTCAAGGAAAATTACAACCTTTAGAAGTTCCTGCGTGGAAATGGAGTTCGATATCTATGAATTTTGTAGCTGGATTACCAAGGTCGCAGAAAGGCAATAATATGATTTGGGTGATTATTGATAGACTAACTAAAAGTGCTCACTTTATACCGATGAAGGATACATGGAAAAAGAAGCAACTAGTTGATGCTTACATCCATCATGTACTACGTCTCCATGGTGTCCCAGGTGACATTGTATCAGATAGAGATGCTAGGTTTGTTTCAATATTTTGGGGAAAACTACATAAGGCATTGGGTACCAAGCTAAAAATGAGCATTGCGTTTCATCCTACTACCGATGTTCAAACTGAAAGAACAAACCAGATACTTGAGGATATGCTACGAGCATGTGCATTGCAGTTTCAAGGAGGTTGGGAGGATAAATTGGATCTTATTGAATTTTCATATAATAACAGTTACCAAACTACAATTCAAATGGCACCATTTGAAGCTCTTTACGGACGTAAATGTAGAAGTCCCGTATGTTGGAACGATATTAGTGAGTCTGTAATTTTGGGACCTGAGATGATAACTGAAATGGTTGAGCATGTTAAGATTATACAGGACATGATGAAAGCAGCCCAAGATCGCCAAAAGAGTTATGCAGATAAAATTCGAAGGCACGTGGAGTTTCAAGTGGGTGTCAAAGTCCTTTTACGTGTCTCACCCACCAAAGGGGTAATGAGATTCGGTAAGAAGGGAAAATTGAGTCCAAGAGCCGTACGAGATTTTAGAACGTATAGGTGAGGTAGCTTATCGGCTAGACTTACCAGCGGATTTAGAAAAAGTACACAATGTATTCCATGTCTCTCAACTTAGGAAATATATTAGTGACCCGTCCCACATTTTGAACCCGGAGACTATCGAGCTTGATGAGACAATGACTTATGAGGAGACTCCGATACAAATTCTGGACACTAAAGTGCGTAAAACTCGTGGAAGTGAAACTCACATGGTCAAAGTCTTATGGAATAATAACAATGTAGAGGAAGCTACTTGGGAAGTTGAATCTGCTATGAGGGGCAAGTATCCCAATCTATTTAATTGAGGTAATATTGCGCTTTGAGGACAAAGATTTCTTTTAAGGAGAGTAGAAAATGCTAACTTAGTTTTTATTTTTATTTTATGTGTTACTTATGCTTTTACTCTTTTCAAATAGCTTATGTTGTTACATTTCACCCTTTTAGAGTGTAGTTTTCAATGTGTGTTGCGTATCGTCTTTGGTTCCATGTTGCTTATAATCTTTGAATATCATTTTTGTGACACCCTCAAATTTGCGGAAAGAAAAAATAATAATTTAAATACATAACGAAGGTGTCATAACATAAAAAGGTTCCTTACAAAACGGAAATAATATTATACAAAAGAAATATACAAGACGGGAGACATATCTCCCGTATAAATACGGAAATAAAAAGGGTGTATACTAATATACAAACTATGAACCGAATATAGGTCCAAGGTAAATACTTCGCTCGCTAGCTCGTCAATGTACCCCAAGTATGCATTCACCACCTGTTCGACAAACCGCATTAATATAAACAAACCGGAAGCCACAGTCAGTGGGGAGTAACTCCGAGTCCTCCCAGCCACGAAATGTCAAGTTTAATAAAACATGAATAACATAAAAGCAATGTATATGGACAATACAAAACTTTAACATATATGCTATGCTTTTCATGTTATGAAACAGATAACTAACAATTAACCTAGCATGTGAAAGCTATCATGTGAAACCGATATTAAACTATAACTCGAGGTAGGGAAGCTGGTATGCTAGCTCAGAGGTTCCTCTCAGAAACATGGCCGTGATACACTCAAACCCTAATCAACACGTAATCATGTGAATCAGTTAACAACCGTAAATCCAAACTCTATCAATCCTAGCCGGCTTGCATCTCACCTTCTAGAACTCATAGAATCATACATACATGAAAGACCAATACCTCTACAAACAGGCATAAGTTCTTAGCACCGTCAATAGAAGACTTCTGTAACTCGAGGCTATACCACAAGGTAGGAAAACATCCTAGTCCTAGACTGATCAGACCTAGCGACAACAGCTATTCCATCCCCCGTCTCATGACAAAACAGTACACAAGAATCTCTACTAGGCGACCCCCTAGACAGAGTTGGCTAGTACTTAAGCTGGCTCAATTCCCAAAGTGGAACTCTTAGGCAGCCATGCCCCGACTTGGAGTAAGCCCCCCTATGCCCGTGACACAAAAGCTATCAAGCTGTGAACTATATACTCGTTTAAGATAGTAAGGCCTATCAATGTCATGGTCCAAGCTACTCATTTAGAATTAGAATGGTCAAGACGCCATATACTCATAATTCTGTATGGGTACTTAGTCAACACAACATATATCATACAATTCCACCGTCACGGAACCAACTTCGTATCATGTGACTAATTGCATATAAATCATATTCAAATAACATATCGCCTCATATCTACTAAAGCTAATTCATTAATTAAATACAACCTTACTTGAAGACAAATCCCCGACCCGAGTCCCGCGACGGGTCATCAGTCAAAACGG
>JAIUZE010047212.1:0-19691 GCA_022085475.1 Heliosperma pusillum | reverse complement strand
CAATTTACCCAAGTATGCATCACAAACCTGCCAACCGCATTAAATATAAACACGGAAGCCACAGTCAGTGGGGAGTAACTCCGAGTTCTCCCAGCCACGAAATGTCGAGTTTAATAAAACATGAATAACATAAAAGAGATGTATATGGAAAATACAAAGCCTTAACATATACGATATGCTTTTCATGTTATGAAACAAATAACTAACATATAACCTAACATATGAAGGTTAAGATACTCATGCAAACTATCATGTGAATCGGTTAACAAACTATACCACGAGGTAGGGACGCTGGTATGCTAGCTCAGAGGTTACATTTAAAACATGGCCATGATACACTCAACCCTAATCATACAAACTATCATGTGACTCAGTTAACAACCGGTAATCCAAACTCTATCAACCTTAGCCGGCTTGCATCTCACCTTCTAAGATTCATAGAATCATCAAACATGAAAGACCAATACGTCTAGAAACAGGCATAAGTTCTTAGGACAGTCAATAGTCGACTTCTGTAACTCGAGTCTATACCACAAGGTAGGAAAACATCCTCGTCCTAGACTGATCAGACCTAGCGACAACAGCTATTCCATTCCCCGTCCCATGACCAAAAGTACATGAGAATCTCTACTAGGCGACCCCCTAAGCAGAGTTGGCTAGTACTTAAGCTGGCTCCATTCCCAAAGTGGAAGCAATTAGGCAGCCATGCCCCAGCTTGGAGATAAACCCCCCAAGCCGTGACACAAAAGCTATTAACCATGAACTATATACTCGTTAAAGATAGTAGGGCCTATCAATGTCATGGTCCAAGCTACTCATTTAGAATTAGAATGGTCAAGACGCCATATACTCATAATTCTCTATGGGTACTTAGTCAACACGACACCAACCATATAATCAAAACAGTCACGGAAAGAACTTCCTATCATGTGACTAATTGCATATAAATAATAATCAAATATCATATCGCCTCATATCTACTAAGGCTAATTCATTAATTAAATACAACTTACTTGAAGACAAATCCCCGACCCGAGTCCCGCGACGGTCATCAGTCAAAACGGGGCTGACTAGATCTTAGTTTGACCAAACCCGTTTGGTCAAACCGGCTAGAAACAGAGTCTTTACCATTTTGACTTGAACATAAAATCATCATATTCAATTCATGCTATTTCATTCCAACTTCTAACATGTGAATTATTAAATCTTACGAAACCCGCTTGACTTAAAGGATATCAAATTAAACTTCAATCTCGTATTATAATTTCTAACATGTGAGAAATAATAATATTATGAAAACCTTTTAATTAAATAATTTACTTATTAAAATTTCTCACTTGCTAAATATTACAAAACACGATAAAATAACAATAAACTCAAAAACCGTCACAAGTCCAAAGGGGACCCACGGGCTGTTTTGGGCCGAGAAAGAATCGGGCCTGGACTGGGCCCACGGGCCTGGTTTGGGCTGTTTTGTTCGACTTTACTAAAAATCGTTTCTTAATATTTCCCGTATGCTTAACATATTTAAAACCCGTCAAAACAACAACAAAACAATCAAGTATCGACACAACCCAAAAGACCAAATCCCGGACCAACCCAGACCGGCCTGGACCGGGCCTGAACCGGCCTGAACCGGCCTGGTTTGGGTCGGTTTTGCCAGCCACCTTACACGACCACCCTAACAACAACACCCAATTTATTTCTAACATGTTCTAATTATCAAACATCCATTTTAACAACCAATTCAACCATCATTCATACTAAAATTATGATTATGAACAAATCATTCAAATATGTCAAGAACAGTAAACATGATATAAATTCATACAACATAATAAAAATAACTACTTATCATGTTACTAGTTAAAACCGTAAATAACAATAATATAAACAAAAACAAAAGATATGTAACATTAATTCGTCGAGTAACTCGGAATCGTTACCTTAGCTAGCACAAAATCAAGTAGCACCCAAAATAAGAACTAAAGAAATAAGAAACCCGTCTACTAGTCTTCTTCTAAAATATACGAGTCACCAAACTTGTCTTCAAAATCTTCCCCTATAAGAAATGACAAGAATAACATTTATTAGAATTAAAACTTGATTTTCCATAATTAAAGTGTTAAAAACGATTTTGTCGGAATTGGAAATAAAACGTACGTGGAGATGAAGAGCGAAGAGGAGACTCTAGAAATATAAGTTAGGACGGATTTGAACAAGTAACGAAGGCTTTGTGACGATTTTGCTCAAGAACGATGAAGAACGATGAAGAACACCAAGAACGATTTTGATTATATTAAAGAAAGTATTAATTAGATATTAAGTTGATTTATTGTAAAATGAAAAGATAGTTAGTGAGTAAGAGTGGAGTGTGCCGTGTAATTATAGAATAATTATGGAGTCGGGTTTTGAAATTGTTGTTACGGGATTGACTCGGGTTTTATATTTATTTTAAGGTAATTACTTAGATATCATTAGATTAAATGATAGTTTAATCAAATATCTAGATATTAATTAGATATTATGTTATTGTAATCAAAAGAAAGAAAATATCTAGTCCTAAGAGAGGGTGAGGGAGCCGTGTGGTATAGGTAGTAGTCGGGTCCGTTTTTAAGCGATTTGTGTAATTTAAGTTGACGGATCGATAAAGTTACAAATATCCTAGATATTCGTATTAGTTTAATCGAAAGAATTAAAAGATCTAAAGTGAGTGGAAAAAGATGACATGGGGCGTGTGACTCATGCCAAAGTCGGGTTTCGGGTTTGTTTCGGGATTTAAGTCGACTCAGGAATAGTTAAATGACGTTCGGGGTTAAACCGTAAAACCTTCTCTTAAATTCCGAATAAATTCAAAATAATTATATTAAATTATCATAAATTCAAATAAATCTTAATAAAAATAAATTAAATTTATTATTTTTCAAATATAATTTCGGTCTTTCAATTTACGGGGTGAGTCGGAAAAGTCAACGAAAGTCAAAGTTGACTTAAAACGGGATTCTCATGGAATCTCGCAGAAATTCCAAATACGAACTCGGAAATTCCAAATTCGACTGGAAACAATAAATTCTAAATTAAAAATTAAATTTGCTGAAAAGTATTCGTAAAATATTTTCACTAGAAAAATAGGGTACATTTCGGGTTGTTACAAGGTTGCTTGTCCTTGCCCTTGTCTTTGCTTGGGTGCCCTAGTTACAATTTAAAAAGGCTAAGAATCAGAACTCGTTTCTATATACCAAAGTTGAGATCATAACACAAATGATAGGGATGAACATTTACCAATTGAAACAATCTTTCCAGCTTTGAGATCTCCAAGATACTTTGGGCAATTCCTCTTCCAATGCCCTACGCCATTACATTAATGGCATTTGTCCTAATTGGAGGCACCCTTCTTGGTCATTGGTGAGCTATTCTCACTAGCTTTAACTTTTCCCTTGGGGGTGGAGGGCTTCTTCCCTTTACTACCACCCCTCTTAAACTTCGCCTTGCTCTTATTGTTAATATTGAGCACATCCTTGGTGGTGCAAACATTTCGCCCAACGTCTCTTTCGGCTTGCACAAGCATCTTGTGCAATTCATGGAGAGGTTTTCATGTTATGCATATTGTAGTTTACCTTTAACTGCACATATGCTTTGATTTTCCCCCAGTAATGTAAAACTCGATCAATAACGAGTTTTTCGGGAATGGTCACCCCTTACTGATGCGGGAGCACTAGAAGAAAATGAAAATGAAGTCTTGATTAGTCGAAATGTAACTCATATTTCTGAAGGTTTCAAATTAGGCTCAAATTAAGTGAACATGATAACATGGAGGAA
Source organism: Heliosperma pusillum (assembly GCA_022085475.1). NCBI lineage: Eukaryota > Viridiplantae > Streptophyta > Magnoliopsida > Caryophyllales > Caryophyllaceae > Heliosperma > Heliosperma pusillum. Next base: position 15,872 of record JAIUZE010047212.1, on the reverse strand, counting down.
GGACAACAACACAAGCAATGACGTGTTGACCAAGTCAATCTCGTATGGTCAATGACGTGTGGACCAAGCAACGTCAAGTGGCAGCAGCTAATTTCTGTTTTACTAATTTGAATGAAATAGTGTGGTGATCTTATTTAATGATAAGGTAGTGTTCACAGTATTTCCTAATTTCTATCTAGCTAGTTTAAGGTAAGTACTAGTAGTATAAATATCAAGCTATGTAATCTGAATTATTCACACAATTGAGAATTGAATTCAAGTTATTAGTTGTTTGTTCTTATTAGCTTGCGAGCTTTAAGTTCTATTATTTACTTCTTGCGAGAGGGAAATAATATCGTTCATCCTTGCGAGGTTGAATTAGTGTATTCTTGATATCTTGCGAGGTTGAGAGATCATACATGAGTTAATCAAGTTGTCTTGCGAGATCACTTGATTAATTCAAGTCTTAGTTGAGTGATCTTGCGAGATTGTCTTAGCTAATTCATATCTTTTATTTCTTTGTTCCAGCACATACAAAAACCAAAAAAATACATTTAATTCCACTGCAACATAAATACAGAAAACAAAATAAACAGTCCGTTGATTTGTTCTGTTTAAAACCGAATGTTTTACATCAATTTGGTTAGCAGAGCTATTTTTTGATTTGTTTCTTAAAAAAATCACTTCTTGGGAGGACATGACAATGCCAGGGAATACAGAATCAACTGAAGATAACACATCGTTTCAAGTTCAATTGAACGCGATGAATGGAAAAGTAGGTCTGGAGAATGTTCAGATTAAAAGAGTTCATGAAGATGTATAACCAAGATCCAAAAGGTCATGGTATGATGCCGAGTAGAAGTAGGTCTGGAGAGAGTTCAGATTCGAAAAAGGAAAGTGTGATCTCCAAGAACAAGAAGGAAAGTAGAAACGATGATGATCGAGGCCTAAAGCTTGACATACCTTATTTCAATGGTGATTTTGATCCGGAAAAGTTTATGGATTGGATTAGGCAAACGAAACGAGTCTTTGAATACAACGAGTATGATGAGCATAACCAATTCAAGGTAGTTATTCTTAAACTTACTAAATATGCATCTTTATGGTATAAAAACTTGAAGAAACAACGAAAGAGAGAAAAGAAAAGTAAGATCGATACTTGGGAGAAATTGAAGAAACACCTAATGAAGAGGTTCTTACCTAAAGATTACGAACAAGAGAACTACCTAAAGTTGCAAGCCTTATCACAAGAAAATCTGTCTGTGGCCGAGTATATCATGCAATTTGAGAAATTGACGATAACTTTGTGACCTAGAAGAAACGGAAGAGCTTAGAGTTGCAAGGTTCATCAAAAGACTCACACCCTCACCTTCTAATAGGGTTGAGGTGCAAATCTATGAAGGGTTCGACGATGTATGTCGACTAGCTCTAAAATTTGTGAAACATGACAAAGCAAGGAAACCTTATGCTTATTCGAGGAGTACAAGTGTTAGCACAAGTTCTTATTCTAAACAAACACCTAGCAAGCCTAAGGAGACCATAAAAGAGGATGTGAAGGACAAAGGAAAGGGAGTAGCCGTGGAGCCTAGGGGTGGTTCATTGAGGCGGTGTTTCTAGTGCCAAGGCTATGGGCACATAGCAAACGAATGTCCACAAAAACGAGCACTTACCACTCAAGATTTATGTGGACTAGTTCCTGAATTTGTCACGCCTAAACAGATTTCCAATATGTCCGAAATTGACGAAAGTGAATAAGAGGGAGTGACTTATGATGTTGATCCGTTGAGTGAAGAAGAATGCTTGGTTATTCGAAATCTTCATGTGGAAACAAGCCCGGTTGAGGTTGATCAAAGAGAACAAATCTTTCACACTCGATGTAAGGTTCATAACAAAATTTGCAATCTTATAATTGACAGTGGTTCTTGTACTAATGTGGTGTCCAAGGAATTGGTTGATGAGCTAAAAATTCAAACGAGAAACCATGGGAAACCTTACAAGTTACATTGGCTGAATGAAGACAATGGTATACAAGTAAGGAAGCAAGCTTTGATTTCTTTAAACTTGGGACCTTATAATGATGAAATTTGGTGCGATGCGATTCGTATGAGTGCGTCCCATATTCTATTGGGACGACCATGGCAATTTGATCGAAAGGTTGAGCATGATGGGAGAACCAATGTGTATAGCGTGACTAAAGGCAAAACAACATTCAATTTAAAGCGTTTACCACCTAACAAGGTCAAGGAGTTGAAATCAAAGAAGGGAAGCTTATTCATAGAGGCTCAAGCGGTTTAAGAGGCGTTGGCTCGTGGAGAACCAACCTATATTCTAATGGTGCGAGATTTGAATGCAAAAGAACAAAGTGACAGTCGTGAGGTTCAAGGGTTGTTAAAAGAGTTTTACGATGAATTTCCCGATGATTTGCCAAAAGGATTACCTCCTCTTAGAGGTGTTGAACATCAGATCGATCTAATTCCAGGAGCTTCGTTACCAAACAAACCGTCTTACTGTTGTAATCACGAGGAAGCAAAGGAATTGCAAAGGGAAGTGCAAGAGTTGATCGATAAGGGTTATGTCCAAGAAAGCCTAAGTCCTTGTGCCGTACCAGCTTTTTTGGTACCCAAGAAAATGGGTCATGGCGAATGTGTATCGATAGTAGAGCGGTGAATAATATCACTATCAAATACCGCTTTCATATGCCAAGATTGGATGATATGTTAGATGAGTTAAGTGGATCACAAGTGTTCTCTATATTGGATTTGCGAAGTGAATATCATTAAATGAGAATCCGTGAAGGGGACTAGTGGAAGACGACGTTCAAGACTAAGCAAGGGTTGTATAAATGGCTCGTTATGCCATTTCGTCTTTGTAATGCTCCAAGTTCGTTTATGAGATTGATGAATGAGGTGCTAAGACCGTTCTTGAACAAGTTCGTCTTGGTGTATCTTGACGATATTCTGATTTATAGAAAGAACAAAGAGGAGCACTTAGAACATCTTCGTGTAGTGTTCGATATGTTACGAAAACAGAAGCTATTTGGGAAGATGGAGAAGTGTATGTTTATGGTGCCTAGCGTGGTGTTCTTAGGGTACATTGTTGGCAAGGATGGTATAATCATGGATACGTCCAAAGTAGAAGCTATAACAGCATGGCCGGTTCCTAAGACAACAACTGAAGTTCGTAGTTTTCATGGATTGGCTTCGTTCTATGACAGATTTGACGAAGAAGGGAGAATTTGTGTGGACACCTAGTGCACAAAAGGCATTCGATGAGGTAAAAGTTAAACTTAGTTCCGCACCTATTTTAATACTTCCTAATTTTGATAAGTTGTTCGAAGTTGAATGTGATGCGATTGGAGTAGGGATTGGAACTGTTTTGGTACAAGAGAAACGACCAATTGCCTATTTTAGTGAGAAATTGGGTGGAGCTCGTTTGAATTATTTGACTTATGATAAAGAGTTCTATGCTTTTGTAAGAGCTTTGGATCATTGGTGTCATTACTTGAGGCCTAAACCGTTTGTGCTACATTCTGATCATGAGGCATTAAAGCATATTCATGGGCAACAAAAGTTGAATCCTAGACATGCCAAGTGGGTTGAATTTCTACAATCTTTTACTTTCTCATCAAAGTATAAGACAGGAGCTTCAAATATAGTTGCCAATACATTATCTCAAAAGCATACATTATTGATCGAGTTGGATGCAAGGATGCTTGGGTTTGAACATATCAAAGAACTGTACAAATCTGATCCGTTGTTCTCAAAGGATATTATCGAACCAACGGGGTTGTATTCAGTCCAAGATGGTTATCTATTCAAAGGTAATCGACTATGCATTCCTAATGGGTCGATTTGTGAACTATTGATTCGAGAAGCTCATGGTGGTTCTATTGCTGGACACTTTGGAGTGAACAAGACACTTGACATAGTAAGTGAGCATTTCGTTTGGCCTAAGATGAGCAAGGACGTTCAAGAGATCATGTCAAAGTGTGTGGTGTGCCAAAAGTCGAAGATCACGTTCAAGAAGGGATTATACACGCCCTTACCCGTGCCTACACAACCATGGAACGAGGTTAGTATGGACTTTATACTTGGTTTACCTAGAACTCAAAGAGGAAAGGATTCGATTATGGTTGTTGTGGATCGATTTTAGAAGATGGCTCATTTTATTCCATGTCACAAAACCGACGATGCTACAAAAGTTGCTGAACTTTATTACAAAGAGATTGTTCGATTACATGGTATACCACTTACTATTTTGTCGGATCGAGATGTTAAGTTCTTAAGCTATTTTCGGAAGACATTATGGAGGTTGGTTGGAACAAAGTTGTTATTTAGTACGTCTCATCATCCACAAAATGATCGACAAACCAAGGTGACAAATAGAACTTTTGGAAGCTTGTTGAGGGATTTGGTTAGTAAGACTACCAAGGATTGGGATGTTAAGCTAGCTCACGCGGAGTTTGCTTATAATCCAACACCTTCAATGACGACAGGAAGATCACCATTTGAGAATGTCTATGGGGTGAATCCGTATCTTCCTATTGATTTGGTTCCTATACCAAAGAAAGATGTGTTGAGTTTCGAAGCTAAGGAAAGACAAGCTGCGCGTTTCTTCGTGTTTGTGAGAAAGTTCGAGCACTAATCGAGAAATCAAATGCTAAATATAAAGAAAAGGCAAATAAACATCGAAAACAGCCTGTTTTCAATGTTGGAGATTTAATGTGGTTACACTTGAGAAAGGAGCGATTTCCATCAAAAAGGAAGAATAAATTGATGCCTATAACCGATGGACCATTAAAGATACTTGAGTGCTATGGGCCTAATGCCTACAAGTTAGAATTGTCGAGTGAGTATGGAGGTGTAAGTGCAACATTCAATGTTGGGGATTTGTCATCATACTTTGACGACGATAATTTGAGGTCAAATTCTCAAAAAGAAGGGGAGAATGATGCGGGAGCACTAGAAGAAAATGAAAATGAAGTCTTGATTAGTCGAAATGTAACTCACATTTCTGAAGGTTTCAAAATGACACAAATCAAGTTAACATGATAACATGGAGTAAGGACAACAACACAAGCAATGACGTGTTGACCAAGTCAATGTCGTGTGGTCAATGACGTGTGGACCAAGCAACGTCAAGTGGCAGCAGCTAATTTCTGTTTTACTAATTTGAATAAAATAGTGTGGTGATCTTATTTAATAATAAGGTAGTGTTCACAGTATTTCTTAATTACTATCTAGCTAGTTTAAGATAAGTACTAGTAGTATAAATACCCAGCTATGTAATCTGAATTATTCACACAATTGAGAATTGAATTCAAGTTATTACTTGTTTGTTCTTATTAGCTTGCGAGCTTTAAGTTCTATTATTTACTTCTTGCGAGAGGGAAATAATACCGTTCATCCTTGCAAGGTTGAATTCGTGTGTACTTGATATCTTGAGAGGTTGAGAGATCATACACGAGTTAATCAAGTTGTCTTGCGAGATCACTTGATTAATTCAAGTCTTAATTGAGTGATTTTGCGAGATTGTCTTAGCTAATTCATATCTTTTATTTTTTTTGTTCCAACATATACAAAAACCAAAACAAATACAGTTAATTCCGCTGCAAAATAAATACAGAAAAAAAATTAAACAGTCCGTTTAATTGTTCAGTTTAAAACCGAGCAGTTTTACATCAATTTGGTAAAATAATGCCATTCTTTCTTGCGAGGTTGAATTCGTGTGTTCTTGATATCTTGCGAGGTTGAAAGATCATACACGAGTTGGTCAAGTTGTCTTGCGAGATCACTTGATTAATTCAAGTCTTAGTTGAGTGATCTTGCGAGATTGTCTTAGCTAATTCATATTTTTTATTTTTCCGTTGAAACACATACAAAAAAAAACACAAAAACACAATTAATTTCGCTGCAACATAAATACAGAAAACAAAATAAACAATCCATTGAACTGTTCCGTTTCAGACCGAGCAGTTTTACATCACTTGCAATTTAAGAGTCTCAACATGCTCCATCAATTTGAGTACATGAGGGCTAAGCTTTTGGCCCTATTTTAGATTCATGTTGAAGAACGCGAAAGTCGTCTCATATTGTATAATCCTTGGAGCTTGCGAAAACATGGTCACAAGCTTCGTATAAATCTCATAGGCGGTGCTCATATTTATGGCACTCCTTTGGAGATCGGCCTCCATAGAGAAGATCAAAACATTTTTGATCGCAGCGGAGTCTTTATTGAAAGCCTCATAGGCTTGCCTTATAACGGCGGTTGACCTACTTTCGGGTGTAGTGGGAGGGGCTACGGTTAGGTAACCAAACTTGTCGTCACCTTCCGCGGCCAAGCAGAGTTGCGCATGCCAATCGGCAAAATTAGCACTGTTGTTTTCTAATTTACAACGATCAATGAAGGATCGGAGCCATGAAACGTTTGTGAGAGTTGGAGCGTTCCTGGAGGAAATTGGAGTTGCCATTGCGAATAAATATTATTGACTACAAAAAATAAGATGAAAGAAATGTCAACATTTATCGGTTTAAATATACTTGTAAACATTTTAAACAAGTTTATCATTTAAATAGTCACCTCTACCCAACTATTATAAATGATTCCGAGATCCAAATTCATATCAACTTGGGCACGGTGAGCCGATTCATCCCTCATTAACATAATTCGGTGGATTAACTCTTTCATCAATTCTACTTTAGAACTATCGGTCGATAATATCGCTTTAATATTTATCTTACGCCCGGAACACATGGGGCTACGTTCGTGAATACTTCTATTGAGCTCAATCCAAATTTCGATGTAATAACCTTTATTATCCCACTTACCCAACCTAACAAATTTAGCACCTCGGTGAGCCTAGCCTACTTCCTTGTGAAATTGAGAATTATGATGCCAATCTAAAATCTCCTATTCCATAATAGATTTTGATTTTAGTATGCATGATGCCTTATTTCATCCAAAATTGAAAATCCAACCACTCCTTTACTAAAGGTAATATAAATACGTCACTCACATTGAGTATTACGTCATTTACGTAGAAGACAATCTCTCCCACTGAACTTCATGTCTATACATGATGACCTTAACTCCTACTCAAATTCATGTCCATACATGACTTCTCTACAATTCGGGTGAAACTATTCTTATATCACATAATAGAAATGATCATCAAAACCTCTAAGTGTTGGTGGAAACCTTAGGCTTGTGTGATGTACACATTCCATTCCAAATCCCTATTTGGAAAAATGGTTTTGTTGTATATCTTGTACACACTCACTATGAGGTTTAGCACTGATGATTAGGATCGTTAGTATGGTTACACATTAACTTAACTTTTGTAGACATCTTCATGTCCAATCCATGCAATTATAATTGTACGCCTCCAAATAAATCAATCATTTTCATAAATTCCAATTAGTTTCATAGGGCTCTTTTGTACAAAATCGAATTTAAAATTTACTAGGTACTTCCACTTCATAGATCATAATCTCATTATATAAAGAACATTTTCTTTTGGTCTCCTCACTAGTCTTGAGTCTAACCTAAGAACATTTTCTTTTGGTTTCCTCACTAGTCCCTTACTAGTTATACGTTGTGGCTTATTTTCTCCCACTCTATCTTTATAAAAATACAACTATTTTCTTTAAAGATAGCCTCATGAGCCACAAACAATTTTGTACTCATGATCGTGAGGGAGGTAAAAGTATCACAACTGGACCTTTAATGATCTATTAAAGTCTTTATTGAAAAGACATCGTTTCTTAGCTTCGATATAGCCTAATTCTATAAGCTAAAGAAGTGGACTCAAATCCATGTCATTTACCATCTTTATAAGTGATGTGGCCAATTGATTTGGTATATTCCACACTTTTAGTTCAATAACTCAACTATGACTTAACAATTGATCTTTCAAAGTGAGAATCAAATTCTTAGCTTTTGAACTTATTATTATAATGATCCAATCATCATAATACTATATGATCAATTTGAGTCGATACAATTTATGTTAATAGTGAAAATAGAGTATAATGACAAGTCTTAGAACGAAAAAGTCTCCACAAACCGAGTGACTTGGGTTGAAAACCAATCACAAAAATCCAATTATAACCAATTGTTTTTGAAAAAAAAAATAAACAAATTTCCATGTCCAACAAGGAAATATAGAGCTCTAAACAACAATGTATCATAATACATCCCAAAACAAAGACAACACAAAATAAGGCCAAGCTTCCATAGGTTTTCAACCATGGGTGGCTACCTTAACTTCCCTTGAAGAGCTTATTTAGGCTTGCTTGTCCTTGCCCTTGTCTTTGCTTGGGTGCCCTAGTTACAATTTAAAAAGGCTAAGAATCAGAACTCGTTTCTATATACCAAAGTTGAGATCATAACACAAATGATAGGGATGAACATTTACCAACTGAAACAATCTTTCCAGCTTTGAGATCTCAAAGATACTTTGGGCAATTCCTCTTCCAATGCCCTACGCCATTACATTAATGGCATTTGTCCTAATTGGAGGCACCCTTCTTGGTCATTGGTGAGCTATTCTCACTAGCTTTACCTTTCCCCTTGAGCATGGAGGGCTTCTTCCCTTTACTACCACCCCTCTTAAACTTCCCCTTGCTCTTATTGTTAATATTGAGCACATCCTTGGTGGTGCAAACATTTAGCCCTACGTCTCTTTCGGCTTGCACAAGCATCTTGTGCAATTCATGGAGAGAGGTCTTCATGTTATGTATATTGTAGTTTACCCTTAACTGCACATATGCTTTGATTTTCCCTAAGTAATGTAAAACTCGGTCAATAACGAGTTTTTCGGGAATGGTCACCCCTTACTGATGCGGGAGCACTAGAAGAAAATGAAAATGAAGTATTTATTAGTCGAAATGTAACTCACATTTCTGAAGGTTTCAAATTGGGCTCAAATTAAGTGAACATGATAACATGGAGGAAAGACAACAACACAAGCAATGATGTGTTGACCAAGTCAATGCCGTGTGGTCAATGACGTGTGGACCAAGCAACGTCAAGTGGCAGCAGCTAATTTCTGTTTTACTAATTTGAATGAAATAGTGTGGTGGTCTTATTTAATAATAAGGTAGTGTTCACAGTATTTCCTAATTTTTATCTAGCTAGTTTAAGGTAAGTACTAGTAGTATAAATACCAAGCTATGTAATCTGAATTATTCACACAATTGAGAATTGAATTCAAGTTAGTACTTGTTTGTTCGTATTAGCTTGCGAGCTTTAAGTTATGTTATTTACTTCTTGCGAGAGGGAAATAATACCGTTCATCCTTGCGAGGTTGAATTCGTGTATTCTTGAGATCTTGCGAGCTTGAGAGATCATACATGAGTTAATCAAGTTGTCTTGCGAGATCACTTGATTAATTCAAGTCTTAGTTGAGTGATCTTGCGAGATTGTCTTAGCTAATTCATATCTTTTATTTTTTTGTTCCAACACATACAAAAACCAAAAAAATACATTTAATTCCGCTGCAACATAAATAAAGAATTCAAAATAAACAGTCCGTTGATTTGTTCAGTTTAAAACCGAATGTTTTACATCAATTTGGTTAGCAGAGCTATTTTTTGAGTTGTTTCTTAACAAATCACTTCTTGGGAGGACGTGACAATGCCAGGGAATACAGAATCAAGTGGAGCTAACACATCGTTTCAAGATCAATTGAACGCAATGAATGGAAAAGTAGGTCTGGAGAATGTTCAGATTAAAAGAGTTCATGAAGATGTATAGCCAAGATCCAAAAGGTCATGGTATGATGCCGAGTAGAAGTAGGTCTGGAGAGAGTACAGATTCGAAAAAGGAAATTGTGATCTCTAAGAACAAGAAGGAAAGTACAAACGATGATGATCGAGGCCTAAAGCTTGACATACCTGATTTCAATGGTGATTTTGATCCGGAAAAGTTTATGGATTGGATTAGGCAAACGGAACGAGTCTTTGAATACAAGGAGTAAGAACTTTAAGAAACAACGAAAGAGAGAAAAGAAAACTTTAAGAAACTTACTAAATATGCATCTTTATGGTATAAAAACTTGAAGAAACAACGAAAGAGAGAAAAGAAAAGTAAGATCGATACTTGGGAGAAATTGAAGAAACACCTAATGAAGAGGTTCTTACCTAAAGATTACGAACAAGAGAACTACCTAAAGTTGCAAGCCTTATCACAAGAAAATATGTCTGTGGCCGAGTATATCAAGGAATTTGAGAAAATGACGATAACTTTGTGACCTAGAAGAAAAGGAAGAGCTTAGAGTTGGAAGGTTCATCAAAAGAATCACACCCTCACCTTCTAATAGGGTTGAGGTGCAAATCTGTGAAGGGTTCGATGATGTATGTCGACTAGCCCTAAAATTTGTGAAACATGACAAAGCAAGGAAACCATATGCTTATTCGAGGAGTACAAGTGTTAGCACAAGTTCTTATTCTAAACCAACTGTAGGCACGGAAAATTTATTAAAGTGACGAAGATAAAATAAAATGAATTATTTTAAGTTAATATCAAATTTTAGCTTAATTTAATTATATTTGTACCGCTCAATGGAATCCGAATCGACCCATATTGCAAATTGGGTTATTTGGGTCCTAAAGAAAAGAAAGTGGTCAATTGGGCCCAATGAGAAGATAAGCTCACAAAAGAGTCAATTGAGTCCAATTGAGAAGTCAAACCCACAAAGAGTCAATTGGGCCCAAGAAGTCAAGCTCATGAAGAAAGCCCAAATCTTTAAGTCCATTAACTAAGGGAGAAATCTCTATAAAAAGGAGACTTCTCCACCATTTTCGAGGAGGAAGAAAATCACTTTTACAAGAGAAAAACTCATTTGTCAAAGTGAAAAGAAAAGAGACATCAAAAGCTCTCAAATTCTCTCTACAAATCTCCTTCGCAAGTAGTCAACAAGCACACCAAAATCGTGCCGCCTACGCAAGGAAACTCAAATCAAATTCAAGCATCGAAGAGAGATTCAAGTCAACGCGACCCTCTCAAGAAGCTAAAGTCAAGCAAGCGAGCCTTGAAGATCGAAGACTCGTACCTTTAGTAACGTTGTAGAATAAGAGGATAAATAGAGGTTGTATACATAACTTTCTGATATTAATATAAACTCATTTGTTTCTCTGTTTTATGTTACAGTTGTATTGCAATACAAAATTTGTTGTTAGAAATTTTTGGTGAACCCGACGTGAAAACCTCTACCTCTCATCTCTACAACTAGCCTAATCAACTTGCATCAAGAACAAGGATGTCTTATCAACAAAGTACATCAAGCACACCTATGAACACTTATGCATCAATCCTCAAAGGGTCTCCTAGTGTTGCACCTCCATCAAGCATTCGATCAGTTGTTGTTTCCACAAGAGGAATGACAAGGAAGGCTTCTATCTATGCCGCTGCTGAAAGATTGCGAACAGCTCAAGTTCCCAAAAGGCCTCGTAGGTTCTCTGTTGCATCCATTGCTGCTGCTGCTACTGCCATCATCAAGAATGCTTCACCCCCAAAAAAGGAGAGCAAGGAGTTCAAGGCTAGTGGTTCATCACCTCGCAAAGTGAAGAAGGTGACGCCAAAGAAAGAGAAAGCTTCAAGTCCTATCTTCGAATCAGTCATGGTCATTGGTAGCTCTAGCATCGAGGAACAATTGGAGCGCGTGAACAAGGTCCTTGAGAAGATGATGCAAGAAAATGAAGAGAAAAACAAGAGCATTGAAAACCTTCAACGAGAAATGGAGGAGCTTCGTAACAAGGAGAACTCAAGCCGTCATGTCACTGATGAAGAAGATGACGATGAAGATGAAGTTCATAATGATGAAGATGATGTTGGAAGCAAGAAAAATGGTGAGAAGCCTCCAAAAAATGATCTTAGTACCTACAGTGAAAAGAAGCTACAAGACTTGATAGCCAATGCAATCAAGAGTCAGTTAGGTGAAGGATCTTCCAATAGCTTGCGATATGTGAAGCCATATACAAAGAGGATCGATGTCTTGCGCATGCCTGCCAGGTATCAACCCCCCAAGTTCCAACAATTTGATGGAAAAGGCAACCCCAAACAACATATTGCTCACTTTGTGAAGACATGTAACAACGATGGGACAGATGGAGACTTGCTAGTGAAGCAGTTCGTTCGCTCCCTCAAAGGCATCGCGTTCGATTGGTACACGGATCTAGGTTCTAAGTCTATTGACAGCTGGGACCAAATGGAGAACGTGTTCTTGAATAGGTTCTACAGTACAAGACGCATAGTAAGCATGAGTGAGCTAACAAACACGACTCAGTGGGAAGGCGAAGCTGTTGTGGAGTACATCAATCGATGGCGTGCACTAAGTCTGGAATGCAAGGATCGCCTGAGCGAGACTTCAGCCGTTGGAATGTGCATCAATGGAATGAACTGGGACCTCCTATACATCTTGAATGGGATCAAGCCTAAAAGCTTCCAGGAGTTGGCAACTCGTGCCCATGATATGGAGATAACGATCAATGCTCGAAACAAGACAAAATCATCTTCTTCTAAGGCCATTGGTGAGAAGAAAGAGTTCAAGAAAACCGATAAGGGTTCAAAGGGCTCGTCCAAGGAGGCAATGGCAGTTACCGCTAGTAATGCGCCTGCCAAGATTTCTGCAAAGCCAAAGTGTGAGAAGAAGAAAGAGGCATACACCAAGGACCTCAAGCGTGACAAGCCAACGTTGAAGGATTTGCAATGTAAGAAGTATCCATTTCCTGACTCTGATCTTTCAGGCATGCTCGACGATTTGTTAGAGAAGAAGGTCATTCAATTGCCAAAATCAAAGCGGCCAGATCAAGCGAATAGGAGGAATGATCCTAACTATTGTCGATATCACAGATTGGTTAGTCATCCCCTCGAGAAGTGCATAACCCTCAAGGAAAAGATTATGCAGTTAGCAAAGGATGGGAAGATCATCTTAGATCTAGATGACGCAGTGACAACAAACCACACCAGCGTTATGGTCGAAGGACTTGATGAGCCAACCATGGAAGCTTTGAATGAGAAGGACACTCCCAAGGAAGAAGAAGTATATGTGGTGCAATTTGGAAGTCTTGAACCAGTAGCTTTCAAATTTCAAAGGTCGATATCATCGCCGCATAAAATAATTCAAGGCGCGATGAAAACCATGGAAGCCATTATTGATGATGACAATGAAGGTTGGACTCTGGTGACGCGCAAGAAACTTAGGAAGCAAATAAAGACACATAATCAGCTGCTTGGACCGTACAAGAGAAAGCAAATTAAGAGGAAGAGCTCACATCGTTCCAAAGGCAAAAAGAAATCAAAGAAGGTGATCAAATCACATGTCCTTCCAATTGATTTAGTGGAACAAGAACCTCCAGCTCCTGTCATGCTAGAGGAGTTCTTCCCTAAAGGTTATCTCAAAAAAGTTACTGTCAATACAGTCGCGGTAGCTGATGAAAGTGAGGAAGATGAAGAAAAGGATGATGCTTCAGAACTTGTGTCATTGGAACACTCAAGCCAACTTGTAGAGCCAGAAACCAGGTGTGTATCTTGCAATACTACCTTGACGTTCTCTGATGAAGATCTATTGCTTGGATCAAAGCTCCATAATAGGCCTTTGTACGTATCTGGCTACATAAGAGAACAGAAAGTGAAACGCATCTTGATCGATGGAGGGTCTGGTGTAAATCTCATGCCAAAGGCAACCATGATGGAGTTGGGCATTACAATGGATGAGCTATCCAATAGTCGAACATTAATTCATGGCTTCAACATGAACGGTGAACGCGCAGTTGGCATAATTCGTGTGAATCTTAGCATGGAGGATTTATCTTCTGAAACCTTGTTTCATGTTATTGATGCAAAGACCTCATTCAAGTTGTTGTTAGGTCGTCCCTGGAAGCATGAAAATGGCGTGGTTGCTTCAACTCTCCATCAATGTCTAAAATACTGCCGTGGAGGTGAACGAAAGATCAATGGTGACGTCAAGCCTTTCTCTAAGATCGATGCATTCTTCGCAGATGCAAAGTTCTTTGAGGAAAATGGAACTTCAAGTGAATTCTTACCATCCACTATCTCATCAACTGGAAAGGGAGGCAAAGGCAAAGAAGTTGTAGACACTCCAAAAACTTATCCCAACAATGTCAGGATAGAGGAGGGCCAAAGTAGTCAATCGAAGAGCTACGACAAAGTGAGCCACGTCTTACAAGCTAAGGAAGAGGAGTCCCAAAAGAATGCAACCCCAGTGTTGTGATATATTCCAAGGTCACGACGCAAGGAAGATGATAGTCCTTTTGCGGAATGTCAAAGTTCAAAGGCTATGCCCAAGGAGAAAGCCAAGTCCAACCACGTAATCAAGCAAGAGTGGATGGTAAAGCTCGTCACTCCTTTACCTAGTTGGGTCAAAAATCAAGTTGTAAGGCATGCTCCTACAGGAATTGTTCCATCTTCAAGAAAGTCGTCTGAGGGACAAGAAAATGGTGTCTTCAACTCCAATGCGTATAAGTTGTTAGCCAAAGCTGGATATGACTTTAAAAATCCTACTCCACTTGGTAGTCTTATCAATGATGAGCCTTATGGTCTGAATGAGACTCAAAAGAAACTTTTGAAGGAGGAGGGTAACTTCAGTGCTACAAAGGTTGGTCTAGGCTATGAACATCCAGCGCCTATAAGGATTGGAGCTCGTTGAAAAGGGCATACGTTGTCTTCTCAATACATCACAGCTGAAGAGGTCGTGGAAGATGAGAGCACAGATGCTACAGCTACACCATCGTGCTCTGTCTTTGATAGAATTCAACCACCTTCAACAAGAGTGGTTTCTTATGTATTCAGTCGACTCGGGGGGCACACTACTTCACAACAAGAAATTCCTTTAAGGAATCGTTTTTCCGTCTTCAAGAGGTTGAGTGTTCAAGAAAGTGTCTCTAAAACCCGCAAGTCAGCCACCTCATCGCATTTGAAGAAGAAAGGATCAGTACTCCATCTCTTTTGGTGTTTAATCGACTGAAAGACCCCAATGAGTTTAAAGATCACAAGCAATCGCATGGAGCCTCAACGAGTCAAAACGAAGAGGAAGTAAAAGTTAGTGATGATCTCAGAAGTGTCATCCCTTCCCGCATGAAGCGCATAGAAGTGGTGGATATAGTGCAAGAGCAACCTCTAAAGGTCAAAAGACATGTTGTAGTCCTTACTAATCAACAAAATTCGTCATCTTTTCAAGCAAAGTTGAAATCGCGACTTGGTGAAGTTCCAACAACATCGAGGGTGAGTAACAAATAAGACTTGGAAGATGAAGTAATGACAACTTATCATCTCACCGCGGAGTAAGTGCCGGATGCTAACAAAGAACACGAAACCGACGAAGCTCTAGAATTGATAGAGGCTAGGGGGCAATCGACAGTCGATGACCTGAAAGAGCTTAACTTAGGTACTTTGGAGGATCCTCGACCCATATACGTTAGTGCTCTTCTTACAGAGAACGAGGTGGATGAGTATTTCAAGCTCCTAACTGAGTACAAAGATGTTTTTGCTTGGAGTTACAAGGAAATGCTTGGCTTAAGCCCCAAAGTTGCAGTGCATCGTTTAGCAGTCAAGAAAGGTGTAAGTCCTAATAAACAACCGCAACGGCGTTTCAGGCCAGAGTTGATTCCTGAGATTGAGAATGAAGTCAATAAACTTATTGAAGTCGGTTTCATTCGGGAAGTGAACTACTCAACATGGATTGCTAACATCGTGCCAGTAAGAAAGAAAAATGGCCAGTTACGAGTGTGTGTGGACTTTTGGGATCTCAATGATGCTTGCCCAAAAGATGATTTTCCTTTGCCAGTCACAGAGCTCATGATTGATGTGACGACTGGGCACGAATCTCTTTCATTTATGGATTGCACAGCAGGATATAATCAAATACTCATGGC
>JAIUZE010047211.1:56272-70452 GCA_022085475.1 Heliosperma pusillum | reverse complement strand
CGTATTGGTAATAAAATTACCGTCTTTCTCGATTTTTAAATTATCCGTCTTTCTCAAGGTGAATGATATTCATCTTTTATTATCTAATTGTATGTAGGTGGAGACTAGGAAGGTTTAGAATCGATAATTAAAGACGCGTAAAGGTAACGGTGAAGGGTTACTCGGTATCATTTACGTGTTTTACATGCTTTATATGCTAGAAATCGTGTTTAGAATACGATTAGAAGCTTAGGAATCATGTTATGATTAATGAATGTTGTTATATGATGAATGTTGATGATGTATATTGATTGTTGATGATTATTAGAAGCATATTTGAGAATTGAAATGAATTGGATAAGTAAAGGAAGCTCACGGGTGAAGGGGTGCTCCCTGCCGGTCGACCGGCCGCCGGTCTGCCCACCGGCAGGGAACACATCAGTAACACCTTTGGAAATTTGGAATTATGCATGAAGAGGTGTTCCTGGCCGGTGCACCGGCCGCCGGTCACTATGTCGGCCTGGAACACATTTCTCTGTTTTTCTATGATTTTTGTTTTTGCCTTGTACTCTGAGCTGGCCCACCGGCCGCCTCCCTCCTGACCGGCCTGGAACACGGCTGTGTTGTTTTCCTTTAACTTCTAAAACTCGTAATTTATAATAGTTCGCATGATCCGTTTATCGTATAATTTTACGTAGTGACTTATAATATTAATGTTTTGAATATATGATATCTCATTCGCTTGTATCACATGTTTTGTGACGGTTTTTGCTATGTCCCACTTTGAGTCGGTTTTACAAATGTTACGGTTTGAGCACTATTTTGTCTTGTGCTTGTACTCTCATTCCCTTGGCTACCTTCCCGTTCGTAAGGCTGGAATGTCGGAACGGAGAGGTATCCTACTGCTTAAATGCATGTGTTAGTGGGCATACGACGACGTTGTTGTGAGTTGAACGCTATGCGTTGATCGACCCGGCCGTCAAATGTTGTGTACTTGCGAGGTGGTGTTATTTGCATGTAGCGTACCGCATGTTATGAGGCTTGCGCTCGTTTTCCGCCTCTTTCGTGAATTGATCTACCGAATTTGGGGTACTCGGCATATATATTGTAAGCCCGAGTCTTGGATGCGAAATGTTATCGCATGTCGAATCGGAACACGTTTATATTCCGAGATCCTGGCCAGGTTTAGACTAGTACCGTATTATTATCGTCGTGCTACCAGGAGGAAATTAGTCTACATAGGCGAAATGTAAGCATCGCGTATGAGTTCAGGGAAATGTTATCCCGTGGATGCCTGTTAATCATAATTGCCATGTACACGATGCTAGTGCGTTTCATTTACCGTGAGAGATGTCGCCTTGTGTCGTCTTTGAATGCGTGATTTCATGATATTATTCATGGTCATTGCATGATTGGACACCGTCAATGTCTTGGTTCGTGAATGGATGATAATATTTTGGATTTACTGTGATTATCGCATGACTTGACTTGGTTTGTCTGTCGAGTCTCAATCTTATCAATCTTATACCGCTAACGGTGAGATGCAAGCCCTAGTGAGCGTATTCGGTTGCCTAAGAGTGTCTTCCCCGAGTCTTTGAATAACATGATGGTTACGGATTTGATTTCCACATGATCTTATCATTATATATTGTATTGCCTATCTTTTCTTATTGTAACTCACATGGATATCTATATATGCATGATTTTACTTTTGTATTTCCTTATATGTACGTTTAAGGTGATATGGCTGGGAGAACCCGGAGTTACTCCCCCACTGATTGTGGCGTTCATGTTTTTCATGAATGAACAGGTTGCTTGCATGGATGGCTTTTTGCTTATGCTATTTTGGGTTCGGGTGTGAGCTAGCGTGCGTTGTCCCTGGATGAAACACCTCTAGACGTTGTTTAGCTAGTTGCTAATTACTTTGTCTTTTGTTAACACTTTGAGAGACTACGTCTATTGTGGTATTTTTATTTAGTTTGTAATATTTTGACACTCCTCGTATTTTTCTATCTTGCATGTATAAAGGTTTTTAAAATACCGTATTTTCCGCTATATAATTCACATGCTTGTATGTTTTATATTTCCGCATTCGCGAGGGTTGTCACATGTTACATTTCCCAATCTTAGAGCTTTCAAAAGCATAATGATTCAACGTTTATTGAATTGTGCATACATGGGGAAGTCTTGTACACAATAGACATGGAATGAATCTATAGATGAGTACAAGTTACATATATTGTAAGGTAGAACCTCCTTAGGCTGGTACATCTATACCCAGTCTCATCTAGGTGTGTGTAGTTCTCCTTGTGATATGTGTCATGTCAAAACGCATAAGTATGGTTCTCATTTCATTCCTATAAGCATTGCATTCATGATTCACTAAGATTTGAAGCCTTTTTTTTCACTTTGAATTACACCTCAAAATTAGCCCCTTCATACAAATGTTTCACAAGATAACAACTACATATAAAAACTGCCTACCTTTTGAGCTAGTAGCTAGACTATGGTGTATGGGTGCTCTTTTGAGACGATTTTGTTCCTTTTTGACAAAGTGAATTTGGGAGAACCAAAATGTTCAAGAAGTGATGTTATGTTCAGAAAAAAACAAAAGAGAAAAAAAATGAAATACAAAAATGAAAAAAATTGAAAAAGAAAAAAATCGAAAAAAAAGAAAGAAAAAGAAATAAAAGAAGAAGTTGTGAGTATCTCCTCAAAAAGTCAATTTAATGTTAAGAAGGAGTTCACTCTTGTGTTTCGTGTGTAATAAGCCTATCCGTTCCTTCTGGCTTCGTTATTCGTCTTTTGGGAATTAATCGAAAGTTTGGATTGAGTATTCATTTATCATTGGTCAGTTGCTAGCTCATTCTAACCTTCACATGACCATAACTATTTGTCCACCTTTCACCAATTTCCCAAAACCTTCTTCATTCCTTTTTTCGGCTTCTTTTCTATGTGCATAGTGATCTTTGACTTGTGTTTTGAATTGTTTACCATATTAGATTGCGGACACATTTTCATAAGTCGTAGATAGGTGAGTGTCTCAAAAACATTTACACATAAAGAAATCACCTTTTGCATACATGTGTGTTCGAGTGTGCCGTGAGAGTCCATTTGTCAAAAGATCATGCAAGAGCCAAAAATCTATAGTGAAATTCTTTGTGCTACGCTGTTATGTAAATCTCAGCCATGTTTATGTATCATTCTTGCCCACGTTGTTTTTGGGTTATGATTCATTATGTTTCCAAAGTTTTACGTTGAGATTTGTTTCTTGATGGTGTAGTAACCAATGCTTGCAACTCTTGTCATGGTATTGTTTGTTATGTTTGCTTGAGGACAAGCAAGGGTTTAGCTTGGGGGAGTTTGATAAGTGAATATTTGCATGATTTTAATCCTTAATTTAGCTCGGTTTTGTATGTTATTTGTGCTTTGTTAAGCCATTTTATGAGCTAATGTCGTCTTCTAGGCGAATTCCATGTTTAAACCTGTTTTGTAGAGAAAGTGACGTTTCTACGCCCTTTTTCTATATTTCCGAGCATTTGCCTAGAACCCGACGATTTGTGAAGCAAGCTTGACTAAGTCAAAGGCACTCCAAGAAGGTTCACTAATCAAAAAGGAAGAAGAAGTAAAGACGATCTCGCGGTTGTCAAAAGATCGATCAAATAAGCGAAACAATCGACCTTCTACCTCAAATCCTATCATCAAACCCGACTCAAAAGGTCAATGGGGATAATGAAAGTCAAGTCAAATGCCAAGGGAGACGAAACAAAAGTCAAAACTCGAAGTAGACCACAAACCCGATCGGGTACATGGCAAATCCGATCGGATTTGTGTGGTTCTATGTACCAATGCTTCGACTTCCCAATTTTTGTCCTATATGTTGAATGCATGGATTGTTTTGCACGACACCTAGCCTATATAAAGGAGTAGGCAACCACTTCTCTACTCACTTCTCTCTTTACATAACCCTAGATTAGTCTTAGAAACCCTAGCCTCCATTTTCCCTTAAAAATCGTCTTTTACATTTCTCTTTTTATGTTTAGATCTCCATCTTCTCTTATGCCTATTTTTCTAGTTTAGAAATAATAAAAACTTCTGGTTCTTAGTTCTTTTATATTATTCAAGTATTGTAATACATGGATCGTCACAGATATGCAAGGAAATTTCTATTTGGATATTTATATTTCATCATTATCGCTATTTGATCGTCATGTAGGTATTTCTGTTTTATCTTTTGTTTAAGTTCTTTATGTTTTCTATTTGATCATTGTTTTCTTTACATTTTGTCTTAGATTCAATTTAAATACCGTTGTAATCATTTTATTTCATTAGATCGTTGATTTAGAATTGTTATTATCATCTTATAATATCAAAAATCAATAAACATGTCTAGCCTAGTTTTAATTGTTAAAATCAATCTAGATCTAAATACTATTATGAGTGAGTAGTTACCTTTCTAGGGTGTAGGGTAGCCATGTTAGGTTAATTAAAAGATGAAAATTGGATAAAGAAATTGTGCCTTTAAAACGTTGTGTCTATGCATGTTTGGATTGTAACGATGGTTAACGATTTCTGGCCAAAATCATTGACTAGAATGGAATTCTTTTCCAAGGTAGAGATACGTGAATTGAATAGACAAAGCATGACATGGTAGATTAAGACCTAGTCAATTGCCTAAAAGCCTGCTAGACCATCTGATCTATGATTGTAATGAACACATCATTCTTACGAACTCACAATGAATTATTTGCATGTTCTAAATCCAATTTCATCAATATATTAATCTACATGTGTGAACCTACTTCCCTAGATTCTTTTCATCATTGTTAATTCATCACCTGCTTTATTGTTTTCGTTTTGATTTGCTTTTATTTTGTTTTCATTTATGCTTTTTATTAGTTTAGAAATCAAAACCCCAAAACCCATATACTCGTTAGATAAGACCCAATTGCAAGACATTTCACATTCTATAGGAAACACCATCTCCCTGAGGATCGACCCTTACTTCCCTAATTACATTAATTTGTTATTAGCCTAGTCTGGGTAATTATCTTTGACCAGGGCTTGCGACAGGCCCGATCAGAGGTCATGTTGTTTAGTGAAGCTGAGGTTGTTCAAGAGCTCATGGGAGATGAGCATGTGTTCATCCTCCTGACTAAAGATGTCCTATTCCCCCAAGGAAGCATTCCAGCTAAGGTCCAGCAGGTGCTGCGAGCCTATGGAGATGTGTGTCCTGTTGAACTGCCTAGTGGGTTGCGCTCACGCAGGGGAATAGAACACCATATTGATCTCATTCCTGGAGCATTGCGGCCCAACAAACCTGCCTTCAGGAGTGATCCAAAGGCAACTCAGGAACTCCAAGCTCAAGTGAGTGAGCTGCTCAGCAAGGGCTTTGTGAGGGAGTCCCTCAGTCCCTGTGCAGTTCCTACCTTGCTAGTTCCCAAGAAGGATGGGTCTTGGAGGATGTGCATAGACAGTAGGGCTATCAAAAATATCACCATCATAAACAAGTTCCCTATACCAAGATTGAATGATATATTGGATGAGCTGAGTGGAGCTAAGGTCTTCTCCAAGATTGATTTAAGACAAGGGTACCACCAGGTGAGGATCAGGGCTGGGGATGAGTGGAAGACAACCTTTAAAACCAAGCATGGCTTGTATGAATGGCTGGTAATGCCCTTTGGTTTGTCTAATGCCCCAAGCACCTTTATGAGGTTGATGAATGAGGTACTGAGGCCTTTTTTGGGGAAATTCTTTGTTGTGTATTTTGATGGCATCTTTGTATACACTCCTTCAGCAGAAGAGCACCTCCAACACTTGAAATTGTTATTTGATGTTTTGAGAAAACATAAGCTATTTGGCAAAATGGAGAAATGTATTTTTATGCAGGAGGAGGTCCAATTCCTAGAATATATTATATCCAAGGAAGGGGTTTCTATTGATCAAGACAAGGTGAACGCAATTAGTTAGTGGCAGGTCCCTAAGACTATAACTGAGGTGAGGAGTTTTCATGGGCTAGCCTCCTTCTACATAAGGTTCATTAATGGGTTCAGTTCCATCTTCGCTCCCTTGACTGAGTGTGAGAAAAGGAGAATTTAGATGGAATGACAAGGCTGAGAGGTCTTTCAACATCACCAAGGACCTCTTGTGTGAGTCTTCTGTCCTAGTTCTCCTTGACTTCAGCAAGCTATTTGGTTGAGTGTGATGCCAGTGGCATAGGCATAGGTGCTCTCTTGATACAAGAATAAAAGCAGGTGGCATACTTTAGTTAGAAGTTGAGTGGTGCTATGCTCAACTATTCAACATATGACAAGGAGTTCTATGCAATAGTCGGGGCTTTGAATCATTGGGGTCATTATTTGAAGTCCAAGCCTTTTGTGTTGCACTCTGATCATCAAGCACTTAAGTACATCAATGGGCAGCACAAGTTGAATGCTAGGCATGCTAAATGGGTAGAGCTCTTGCAGTCCTTCTCATTTTCCAGCAAGTACATTGAAGGCAGAAACAATGTGGTGGCATATGCCTTGTCAAGGAAAACCATTATGCTTACATTCATGGAACAAAGGGTACTTGGGTTTGAGCACATGAAGGAGCTGTACAGGGAGGATCCTGACTTTAAGGAGGACTGGTTATCATATCTGGAGGGCAATCCTAAGAGATGAAGCAGAAACTTGGTACATGAAGGGTTCTTGTTCTTAGGGAACAGGTTTTGTGAACCTAAGGGTCCTTACATGGGGTTTCTAGTGAAGGAAGTACATTCCAATGGCCTAGCTGGTCACTTTTGGAATCCATAAAACTTATGATATATTGAAGGAACAATTTCATTGGCCAAAGATGTTGGGAGATGTTCAAGATGTGATTAGAAGCTGCAGAGCTTGTCAGAACTCCAAATCATTTTTCCAGGCCAGGGCATACACCCCCTTACCAGTTCCAGATAAGCCTTGGGAGGAAGTCAGCAAGTATTTTATTATAGCACTTCCTAGAACTCAGAGGAGTGAAGACTCAGTCATGGTGGTGTTGTTCACAGGTTCAGCAAAATGGCATATTTTGTTGCCCGGAAAAAGACTGAGGATGCCATGGGGGTTGCAGACCTATATTTCAAGGAGATTGTCAAACTCCATGGAGTACCAAGGACCATAGTATATGATAGAGACTCTAAGTTCATGAGTCACTTCTGGAGGACACTTTGGAAGCTGCAAGGACAAGGCTCCTATTCAGCACCTCCCATCAACCTCAAACTGATGGACAGATAGAGGTGATCAACAAGACATTGGGCAAGATCCTTTGATATGTCATTTACAAGTCCTTAAAGGATTGGGATCTAAATCTGGCCCAAGCAGAATTTGCATTCAACAGAGCCCCCTCTACCAGCACAGGTAAAATCCCCTTTGAAATTATTTATGGCACTAACCCCCTGATGCCAACAGACCTTGTACCCGTAGCAAGGAAGGTGGTGTACTATGATGCAAAGACCAGGGTTGAGCAGATGATGCAGATACATGCCAAGGTGAAACAGCAAATTGAGAAGTCCAATAAAAGGTACAAGTCCAGAGCAAGAGGTCCAAAGAAATCTAGAGAGTTCAAAGCTGGGGATCTAGTATGGTTACACCTGAAGAAGGAGAGGTTTCTTGAGAAGAGGAAGAACAAGCTAAGTCCAAGATCAGAGGGTCCCCTTAAGGTCATTGAGAATTTGGGTTCTACCGTATACAAGATTGACCTCCCAAGAGAGTATGGAGTGCATGAACATTCAATGTTAGTGATCTAAGTCCATATTATAGAGAATCTGATGATGACGCTAATGAGGCTTTGAGGGAAAATCCTTTTCAGAAAGGAGAGTTTGCAACGGGAGTTGATTCTCCACCCAGAAAGAATCCCACAACATGAACAAAGAGCAATGCCACAGCAGGAACAAAGAGTTTACCACATTCCATACACCCAGGCATGAGTCCCACAGAAGGAACACAGAGTTTAACACCTCCCATACACTAAAGTAAGAGTCAAGAACCATCCCTTACACAAGCCAGACCAACCACATCTAGGATAACAAGAGCAGGGTCTATACTTCAGAAAACAGGCCAGACCAAGTCTAGTAACAAGGAAGATATCATGCAGCACCTATCCAACCAAGGGCTCCAACTTCTTTTACCATCAATTTAAGGTCCCGAGCAAGATAAAATTCATGGACAAGTCTCCCTAATAAGTTCTGGAAATCCACCTAAAACAGCCTACCATATTGAAGGTCATCCCGAGGAAGCCAACAGTAATAAGTCCGACTAAATCTGTCCAAGACTCCTTAATTTTGTGTGATCAACCTAGCATAAATAAGAACGTTGGGAAGGTTATCTATTAGTCCCTCTCAACCCCCAAGACCAGCAGCAAACAGCCAGGCAAAGGCTCCCCTAGAAATTGAGCAATATTACCATTTCGGGAAAGGGACAAGAACACTTTTCAGCATTGCTTTTCTGTCATCTTGCAGTCTGTCTTAGCTCGCCTATTAGCTGACTTTTGCATTTTATTTATCAGTATTTGTAAGGCTCTTGCATCCCTTAAATTATGTTTAATTTCAAGGTTAGAGATCTATTGTAGGAAAAGGCCTGCATTGTAACCTAAAGAACTCAGACTTGATTAATGATTAAAACAGAACTTTGTTCAATCACAAAACTCTTAGCAGTGGCTTGAGTCTTGTTGTGTCTTTAACTTACTTGTGTGTGGGTGAAATACATGGTGTCTAAGGTTTACTGCTTGTGTGCTTGAACCTTAAACACACCCCCTTCAGTCTGTGCTTGTGTGCTAAGACTGAAGGTCCTATCTATTGTGCCTGGCCTAGTGCAGGTTCCTTGAGTATTTTGAGTGCTTAAGTGGGTGTGTGAGGGAGTGTTAATCTTAGCTCCATTTAGCTTCTGAAATCCTCCATTTTTGTAGAGATTTCAGTTTAGTAGCTGCGCAGAACCGTTTCATTTCGCGATCTTCAGACATGTGCAGATTCTTTTACGACATTTTGAGGAAGAATCAAAGATATGAATGGACAGAGAAGCATGAAGAAGCGTTCCACGATCTGAAGCACTACCTCAGCAACCCACCTTTGCTCTCGATACCAGAGCCTAGGGAACCGCTCTACCGGCACCTATCAGTAACAGAGGCAACAATCAGCACTGTACTGGTACGAGAGCATGATGGAGCACAGTACTAAGAAAACCTAAACTGCTGGGTAAAATGGACAAGTAGTCTATCCACCTCACGGCTTTGACGTGAAGTTTGAGCCGCAGACTTCTGTTAAGTTGCATGCTCTAGCAGACATTGTATCAGACTTTAGCCCAAACCTACAGGCGGATGAGGAAGTAGTGACCCTAGATAGGGCAGAGAAAAATCTATAGTGGCTACTTCACATAGACGGCGCCTCAAACATGAGGGGAACAGGTGTAGGGATAGTATTGATGTCTCCTTAAGGAGATCTAAAAGTACAGGCTATAGGATGTGACTTCAGGGCCATCAACAATGAAGTCAAGTATGAGGCCTTGATACTGGGACTACAGCTAGTACTAGACCTGAGGGTAAAGAATATCTTATTTTGTAGTGAATCGTAGTTGATTGTGAACCATGTGAACAATGAATACACTGCCAGAGATTCTAAGATGTCTGCCTACCTGAAGGTGGCCAAACAGTTGGCGCTCAAGTTCCTGTTGTCCTTAATAAGGTAGATCCCAGGGACCAAAACGCAGCGGCAGGCGCCTTAGCAACCCTAGAAAAACATTCAAGCTAGAAGCTAATTCTACCATACCCATTGTGCACGTACTGAAATCGACTATAGACAAGGAAGACCAGGAGAATTACGAGAAACCAAAAACTCGCGCACAGTGGTTACAGGAAGCAGGATTAGTGAGCACCACAGAACCTTTGGAAGAGGTACAACCAGACTGGAGGATAAGTACTAGGACTGGCTGCAACATGACAACCTTCTGGCGGATAAGAAGGAGGTAAGAAATTTTAGAGTTCGTACCTATCGTTTTTTTCTAATTGATGGTATCTTGTTCAAGAAGTCCCTAGCTGGGCCCTACTTACAATGCCTTAGAAACAAGGAGGCTGAAGCTGTCTTGCATGATCTCCATAATGGAGAATGTGGAAATCATACAGGGGGCATGAACCTGTCAAACAAAGCATTCCGACAAGGGTAATTCTGGCCCATAATGCGCAAAGACGCCATGGAGTACGCCAAGAAATGCGATGCATTCCAGAGATACGATGTGGTCAGCCATCAACTAGTTGAACTCTTACACCCAGTCATCTCGCCATGGCCCTTCATGAAGTGGGGAATGGATATCGTAGGAAAGGTACCCAGAGCCCCAGGAAACAAAGTCTTCATGTTGGCCATGACTGACTACTTCTCCAAGTGGATCGAGGCGTAACCGTTTTCAACTGTAACAGAGAAGCGGGTCATATAGTTCATCAAGTGCAACATCATCTGCAGATTTGGAATTCCATCAAAGATAGTATGCGACAACGGGTCTCAGTTCATGTCCAACAAAACAGTAGCCCTTTGCACCAGCTGGAACATAGCATTGCATATGTCTACCCTTAGGAACCCCCAGTCTAATGGACAGGCAGAGTCTAGCAACAAAATTGTGATTGACAATCTAAAAAGGAAATTGCAAGAAGCATGGGGTAGATGGGCAGAATTACTTCCTTCGGTCCTCTATTTTGACATATCTACTCCAAAGGTAGCCACTAGGCATTGGACATACACCTTTCAGATTGGTCTTTGGAGCAGAGGCGGTAATCCCCACCTAGATGCGGGTAGCCACACACAGGTATGAATTTATAAATGAAGAAAGTAACCAGGTGGAAATGGCTATAGTGGGTGAACTAAGGGTGGCAAGGAGTTACAACAAGAATGTCAAGATAAGGGTTTTGCAGATAGGGGACCTGGTACTCAGAAAAGTTATCAAAACATTGCAATAAAACTTCAAAATAAGATTATCAAAAAAGCATTTCTTAATAAAATGCTTTTAGATATTCAAAATATTTGGCTGCCCACTACCCTCCTCACTGAAGGAGCCCTACTAACCTTTGAAGGCAGTCTGCCATACCCAAACTAGCGAAAACCTCATCCACAGGTATAAACATCGTGCGCATAGCGACTAAAGGGTTAGCCCCTACACTACCACAACGATCACCTTCACATAACGTGGCGCACAGATATGAAGACAAAAGACTCATGAGCCACCGTCTACCGACAATGCCTGCCCACAAACAGAAGCACATAAAAGCGCGTTACACACAATAAGTACTAAAATATACTAACCATTCATTCAACTTAAAAACAAAATACGCTCGCCCAAGGCGAGCTAAAATTTTCTTACAACCCACAAAAAACAAGAAAATCCAAATAAAACAAAAACTAGTGACATCCAAAACAACTAGGCAAACGCCTTAAGACTTCGTCCCCCTTACCACCACCACCTTCAATTGTGCCTGACACTGGCTCTACATTAACAGGTGCCTGACCCGGACCAGCTGGGCCTCCTCGACAAGAGCGTCCTCCTCCTCGTCTTCCTATGAGTCCTCCTGATCATTCATGAAGCTCAGGTTCGGCTTGGTGGGAAAGGCCTCAGCAAATTGCCTTTCTTCCTCCTCCAAATTCTAGGTTGTGCGAGCCCTAGCCTGAAACCCCCCTCATGCGCTGCACTTTACACTCCCAGGCCGCATACACCACCGCCTGCGAGAGGTTCTTTTTCAAGGACAAGAGGTGGCCTTCAGCCGCCTTTACCTCGCCCTCTGATGACTTCAGCTTGTCCTCAGCTTTCTTCAGACCGGCAGAGAGGGGGCAATTTACCTTCTGCGTCCGTGCAAGTTGGTCCTAAGCCATCTTCTCCGTAGAGACCACCTCAACTAGTTGGGCCTCCAAAGACACGTACCAATCATTCGCATCATTCACCTCCCTAACCATCCAGATATGCTCCAAGCGAGCCCAAATGGACCTTTGGAAGACCTACAACAGAAAAACAAAAATAGAATAACGAGCTTGCTCAGGGTTACAAATAAAAGACACACAAAACGAAGTCAGAGCCACACACATCAAAAGCATTCTCTGCAGTCTCATCAACAACTGCAGGAACTAGGGTAGAACTGAGAGAGTATTGCAGGCCGTGCAAAAAAAATTGTCCATCAATGGCCATGCAAGGACACCATCCTGGCTACCATACCGATGAGGAATCCGCATCACGGTGGAGGATTGAGTAGGAGCAGGGCGAGGCGCCACTTTGGCTAAGGGGGTCTCAGTGATAGGCACCGTCTCTAGAAGGGCAGTCGCTTTCTTTTTCGAAGGAGGGTTGGCAGAGCTTCGATCCATCTTCCTCTTTGTTTTTGCCAACAGTTGATACAAAGCTAAAAGAAAAGAGAAAGGGCAAAATCGAGAAAAAGCCCTGAAACCGAACTCACAGACCAAGAGTGGAGAGAATAACAAGAGGAATCTTCTCACCAGCAGCACATTCAAATTCTTTAGCCTCCACTTCTTCCACAGACACAGATTCTCCGAGTTCAGAAACGCCCTCAGGAATACCAGAAGAATGGAGACTAAGAAGCCCATGATACTTCCTCTTTTCATCAAGGGTGTCAAGTAACCTCCGCACGGTAGAATAGTCAGGAGAGGGTGGAGGCTGCTTAAAACCTGCACAAGATAGTGAGTAAGCGTGGTGAGACCATCAAATAAGCAAAAATAGAAGACAAGGGAGCACCTATGGAGGGACCCCACTTGTCGCGCAGATATTCAGGTAGGGGGACAATAGAGTCAATTTTGACAAAGATAAAGTAGCGGTACCACCCCCCTTCTTTCACCTTAACAAGCATAATAACAGCCGACAATCTATTGTCAACAATACAAAGGGTTATCTGGCCATAGCGCAATGAACGGTACATGTACCTATGGGCTAGGCCAGCAAGACCCAAACCCAGACGATGATCCTCATTTTAGATTACAAAAAGAGATTAACACTCTCCAGGCATATGGCCAGACTTGACAGGCTGCCAAGCCATTGAAGTTTAGGAACTCCTCAACAAAGTCTGGAAAAGGGAACATCAGACCAAGAGCGAAGGGATACTCGTATAAGCTTGTCCACCTAGGACGGTAGGCATTAGCCCTTTGACCCGGTAAGGGGACATGAACAACCGCATCTTCAGATAGGGAAGATCGAGCCCGTATCAAAGGAAGATCCTCCGGCGTAAAAGCGGAGTTAGAAGCATTCACTGACGTGAGGGTCCCAGAAGTGGAAACTCCTCAACATTAGCACCGGCAGAGGAGGACGAGCGGATCTGGCAAGTACTCTTGCCCCCCATGATGAAAAGAAACCGAAAATAAAACAAGGGAAAAGGAAATGCCTGGGAATTTAGCAGAAAGAATGAAAAAAATGAAGTAAAGAAGGAGAAGGGTTGTATTTATAAAGGGAGAAGTCGTGGTTGGTGAGAGTTATGGTAGAGTAGGGAACGTGCTGACAAGACGTGCGAGAGGCAGTTGATGGGACTCTCGCAAAAACTGAAGCAGAGAAATCCCTATCCGTACACGTGTCGTAGGATGAAGATTTCTCGGGGCAGTTGTTAGGGTTAATTATTCAGCACATGGGTTAATGACGTGGCGCCATGCAGTTAGACAGAAATAAGAGCACACAGATTGCAGGCTGAGAATAGATCAACGGATTAGATTAAAAGTAACAAAAACACAACATGCAACAGTTATATTTACCAAGTCAATAACAACTCCCACAAAAGGCGGACCAGCAGAGGAGTTCTCGGAGGAGGGCAAAAGAGACGTTAGGGCTTCAAACATACATTATGAAAGGAACGCATGAAGGAGAGGCAAGGGACATCATCGTTTTTCACTCTCAACTAAAATTACCAGCAACTTACCAACTATTTATACCAAGTACTTCATGATTTATCTTTCTACGTCCCTATACATTATTGTACCTCAAGAGCAAGTACTTTCTTCATTTTAGTGCATATATTTGGAGGGATTTTGACTCCTCCCGCGGTTTTTCCCACATTGGGTTTCCGCGTCACCAACATCCCGTGTCGTTCTTATTATTGCACATTTACTTTCATTTCTTTTTCATTTTGTACTAGTAGAATAGCCACTTTGATCCACCTAGCATAAAAATACGTAATTAGTAAGTTTTTACCAAAACAATCGCCAGGCATTGAAACTTGTTCTA
>JAIUZE010047211.1:0-56252 GCA_022085475.1 Heliosperma pusillum | reverse complement strand
TTTAGTTTGTAATATTTTGACACTTCTCGTATTTTTCTATCTTGCATGTATAAAGGTTTTTAAAATACCGTATTTTCCGCTATATAATTCACATGCTTGTATATTTTATATTTCCGCATTCGCGAGGGTTGTCACAGTTGGTATCAGAGCTTTATCGCTCCCGACGCACACACGTGAACCCTAAACTTAAACTACTTGACCTTGAAATAATAAATGAGAGATGGGTAGAAATTAAGGATTTTACTTGGTAGTCTTTGGTGTACTTGATGTTTGTTAGGTTCTAACTTTTTTGTTGATTGTTTTGAGTGATGTTATCTTTATTTATATCTACCGTCTTAAGGTGGATCATTGTGTTACCTAGAAGGAATTTTCTCTACCGAAGATTTGAAGATTGACAAGCCTAATTGAAGTGTATTTCTTCCTCATCTATGAATTCTCTCGTCCTTAATGTATTATGCTCTCTTCCTTCTATCTAGGTGCTTCTTTCTCTTCCAACTTGGTTGCATCTTGGGAATTACTCTTGATAGTTTCCTCCATCTTACCATTGGTATCCTTACCTTCCTCATGTAACATTTTTATGGATGTCATACCCTTTTGTTTGTGGTATATTGTACTTGGTCGGAAGAACTTTGAACTTTGTGGAATATTAGTGTTGGTAAGAATGAATTTGTGATTTGAGGAAAATGGTGTAGATCTAAATTCATCCTATAGTGGTGATTGGTTGTATCTCTAAGGATAGGTAGTAAGATAAGTTTGATGATTTTAATGCTTGATGCTTGTCATGACTAATGTGTGGATAGCTCATGATATTTGATGGTGTAAGATTGAATGAGTTGGCTAAGACTTCTTAATCCATTAGCGATTTAATCTTTTGAATTTGGGAGTTTGAATGATGCCTTGAGTTGTAAAATGCTTTTGAGACTAAGTGACTTCTTGTGGATTCTAGTTTATGTGTTAGAGTATAGGCTTGGTGAAAAAGCATTTGGCTATAGTTCTTGGATTTAAAGATATGATCTTATCTTATGGTATCGGAGACTCATTTGGATTAGTAAGGTTTCGTTGTAAGTTGAACCATATTACTTGAGGATTATGATGTGAGCTATCATGGAAATACCTGGGGACGTTAATGATGATGTTTGACTTGAGGTTGTAATTTGTTAATAATGAACTCGTGGGCTATATGAGTTGAAAATGACCGAGTATAAGGGAGTATTTGTTAGTCCTTCAGTTAAAGAAACCTTTGAAGTTGTGTTGAATGATTGAGCTAAAGGAATGTTACTATGCTTGAGTTGCAATTCCGTAATTGGGAATCCGTCTTATATGAAATGGTGGATGAATTGGGTTGTAATCGATTTGTTAAATCTGGGTGAACCTTACTTTGATGATTGTGGTACGATGGTCCGTTGTAAGAGACCTTTGTTTGGGATGAGTTGCTTTACAATTTTGTGGATTAAACCTTAAACCTTTACTCGTGCCATCATCTGTAACACCCGCAAATGTACCCTATTTTTCTAGTAAAAATATTTTACGGATACTTTTTAGTGAAATTTAGTTTTAATCGTAAATTTAATTTTCCGAGTCGAATTTAGAATTTCCGAGTTCGTATTTGGAATTTCCGCGAGATTCCATGAGAATCCCGTCTTAAGGCGACTTTGACTTTTGTTGACTTTTTCCACTACACATCTCATACCCCCTTAACCTATTTTTCATTCACAAACACAACACTTACTTCTTCCTTAAGAAACCACCAAAACCCTTGCCTCCATTTTGATCCGATCTTATAATCATCGTATCTCATTCGTTTCTTTCTCAAATTCACGTAAGTTCGTCTTATTCTTCCCCTCTCATCTTCCTCTATCCGTATTGGTAATAAAATTACCGTCTTTCTCGCTTTTTAAATTATCCGTCTTTCTCAAGGTGAATGATATTCATCTTTTATTATCTAATTGTATGTAGGTGGAGACTAGGAAGTTTTAGAAATCGATTAAAGACGCGAAAAGGTAACGGTGAAGGGTTACTCGATATCATTTACGTGTTTTACATGCTTCTATGTTAGAATTCGTATTTAGAATACGATTAGAAAGTTTAGGATTCATGTTATTGATGATGATTGTTGTTAGTTGATGACTGTTGATGATGATACTTGTTGTTTGTTGAGAATTTATATGAGAATTGATATGAGAAGTGATGATTTATGATAATAGTTGATGATGGTTGAGTTTAGAGCAAAGTGGAGTTGTCTAGACTCAAGTCACGGTCGTGAGACTCAAGTCACGGGCGTGAAATAATGGCTGATCTTTTACTCTTGCGTAACAGAGTGTTTCACGGGCGTGAAATACATGTCACGGTCGTGACTTGTGCAGTTTCACTGCACTGACCCCTTTTCGTAAAATGATCATATCTCCTTTGTTACTTGCTTGTTTTGGGCCTATGACATCCCGTTGGAACCGTAAGAGGATAAGATATCACCTCCATTTTTAATTTATGCATTTTCATATCTAGAACTCTAGTTATGACCGTTTGAAGTGGACCCTTATTTTCGTTGGTTTCCAAACAACGTTGTTTTGGAGAGGTATCTATGTTTTTTATTCATTATGCTTCATAAACTTGTTCTAATGCTTATGTATCATGTATTGACTCATGTTTATCATATTTAAACTTATTTGATTCCCTATTCTCATGTTTTGTGACGGTTTTTGGTATGTTCCCACTTTGAGTCGGTTTTTACAAATGATACGGTTTGAGCACTATTTTGTCTTGTGCTTTGTACTCTCATTTCCTTGGCTACCTCCACGTTTGTAAGGCTGGAATAACGTAACGGGAGGTATCCTCCGCTAATTGCATGTGTTTTTAGTGGGCATACGACGACGTTGTTTGGGAGTTGAACGCTTGCGTTGATCGAGCCCGCCCCGTCGTCAATGTTGTGTACTTGCGAGGTGGTGTTTATTTGCATGTAGCGTACCTCTTGTTAGGATGCTTGTGCTCTTTTCCGCCTCTTATTCGTGAATTGATCTACCAATTTGGGTGTACTCACTCGGCGTCTATGAATTGACTGAGTGTTGGTGCGAACGTTTATCGCATGTCGAACCGGAATATGTGATTTCGGGATTTCTGGCCAGATTTAGACTAGGACCGGGTATTTATATCGTCGTTCTACCAGGAGGAAATTAGTCTACATATACGAAATGAATTGAATCGTGTATGCGTTCAGGGAAATGTTGTATCCCGTGGATGCCTTTTAATCATACTTGCCATGTTCACGGTGCTAGTGCGTTTCATTTACCGTGAGAGATGTCGTCTTTGTGTCGTCGTTCTTGAATGCGTGATTTCATGACTTATTATTCATGGTCATTTTATGATTGGGCATCGTCTATGTATTGGTATGGTTGAATGGATGATAATATGATGGATTATTGTGATCATCGCATGACTTGGCATGGTTGTTTGTCGAGTCTCAATCTTATCAAACTTATACCGCTAACGGTGAGAAGCAAGCCCTAGTGAACGTATTCGGATGCCTAAGAGTGTCTTCCCCGAGTCTTTGTATCACATGATGGATTCGGACTTGTACTTCTTATACTCTTATCATTATATATCGAATTGCCTATCTATCCTTATCGTATCTCACATGTATATCCTTATGTATGCATGCTCTAGTTTTGTATTTCCTTCTATGTACGTTTAATGTGATATGGCTGGGAGAACCAGGTGTTACTCCCCACTGATTGTGGCGTTCATGTTTTTCATGGATGAACAGGTTGCTTGCATGGATGGCTTTTTGCTTATGCTATTTTGGGTTCGGGTGTGAGCTAGCGGGCGTTGTCCCTGGAAGTTTCACCTCTAGACGATTTTAGCTAGTTTTGCTAAACACTTGTTCTTTGCTAACATTTTGAGAGACCCCGTCTCTTTGTTGTATTTAGTACTTAGTTTGTAATGTTTTGACATTCCTCGTATTTCTATCTTGCATGTAAAAAGTTTCAAAAACATCGTATTTTCCGCTATATAAATCACATGCTTGCTATGTTTTATTTCCGCATTCGCGAGGGTTGTCACAGTTGGTATCAGAGCTTTATCGCTCCTGACGCACACACGTGAACCCTGACTTAAACTACTTGACCTTGAAATAATAAATGAGAGATGGGTAGAAGTTAAGGATTTTACTTGGTAGTCTTTGGTGTACTTGATGATTGTTAGGTTCTAACTTGTTTGTTGATTGTGTTGAGTGATGTTATGTTTGTTTGTATCTACCGTTTTGAGGTGGATCATGTGTTACCTAGAAGAAGTATCCTCTACCGAAGATTGAAGATTGACAAGCCTAATTGAAGTGTATTTCTTCCTCATCTATGAATTCTCTCGTCCTTAATGTTTTATGCTCTCTTCCTTCTATCTAGGTGCTTCTTTCTCTTCCAACTTGTTTGCCTCTTGGAAATTACTCTTGATAGTTCCTCCATCTTACCATTGGTATCCTTACCTTCCTCTTGTAACATTTTTGTGGATGTCATACCCATTTGTTTGTGGTATATTAGACTTGGTCGGAAGAACTTTGAGTTTTGTGGAATATTAGTGTTTGCAAGAATGAATTTGTGATTTGAGGAAAATGGTGTAGATCTAAATTCACCCTATATTGATGATTGGTTGTAACTCTAAGGAAAGGTAGTACGATAAGTTTGATGATTTTAATGCTTGATGCTTGCTTGCCATGACTAATGTGTAGATAGTTCATGGTATTTGATGGTGTAAGGTTGAATGAGTTGGCTAGGACTTCTTAACCCATTAGTGATTTAATCTTTTGAACTTAGGAGTTTAGTAATATTAGAGTGTCTTGAGGATCATATCTAAATTGGAGCTAGTTGTTCTAAGTGAGAATATTTGGATGATACCTTGAGGTGTAAAACGCTTTTGAGACTAAGTGACTTTTTGTGGATTCTAGTGTATGTGTTAGAATATACACTTGGTGGAAAAGTACTTGGCTATAATTCTTGGATTTAAAAATATGACCTTATATCATAGTATCGGAGACTTGGTTGAGGTAGTAAGTCGTCGTGATTGATTAAACCATGTTACTTAAGGGATTTGGAAATGAGTGGAATCTGATTAGATTGGCTATGTTGGTGATGCCTTATGATGTTGATAATGATGTTTTGTTCGGTGTTCTACCTTGTGGGCAGTAGGAGTTGAAAAGATATTAGTATGGAGAATTCCTTATTGGTTCTTCGGTTTTTGAAACCTTTGGGAATGTGTCAAATTATGGAGTTGAGATAATGGTATTATGCTTGAGTTGAAATTCCGCAATTGGGAATCCGTGTTATATGAAAGGGCGGATGAATTGGGTTGTAATCGATTTGTTAAATCTAAGTGTACCTTACTCCGATGATTTGTGGTACGAGGGTACCTTGTAAGAGACCTTTGTTATTGAGATGATTTGCTTTGCTATCGCCCTGAGTTTGAAAAGGGAATTTTGTGGATTAAACCTTAAACCTTTTTCTCGTGCCATTATCCCTTTCCATTTCCTTTCATGCAAGTTCCTACTAAGCCCGATTCCTAGGAAAATGTTTTCTCTTATCTTTTCCTTTGCTTGGCTATCTTCATAGCTATATCTATCCAATATCTAGCTTTTGGCTCCCTGCCTCTAGCGTTCCTCTAATTTTCGTCCGATCTTATCGCGTTCGTGTTTCCCTCGAAATCTCCTATCGTTTCCAATGTCATGGTGTCATTGTCTTTCCTCTGGTGAGATGATTAGGTTGTTAGCTAGCTTCGTGTTGATTTTGATCATGAGTAGGATTGGATTTAAACCTTAGGATGAATCTGTTGGTGGTATTGTACTCTCTTGGTGGCTTCATTTATTGAGCTTGCTAGTGTAGTGCTATTTTGGGAATCAAGTTGAGCGAGATGATATTCGTTGTTGTTGAGTATTATATCGGTTGCTTGGGATATCATTTGGGAATTAGATGTCTCTAATTGGTGGATTCTAAAAGAGACTTTGCTTTAGGGTAATTGAGTTGGTACCCAAAGTTTGAGGAGTTTTGTCATAAATGAAAATCGATTCATTTTGAGTTTTAGATGATCTAATGATTTGAATGGTTGTCTGATTTCCAAGTGATTGG
This sequence comes from Heliosperma pusillum, assembly GCA_022085475.1. Lineage (NCBI taxonomy): Eukaryota > Viridiplantae > Streptophyta > Magnoliopsida > Caryophyllales > Caryophyllaceae > Heliosperma > Heliosperma pusillum. The sequence goes on along the minus strand of JAIUZE010047211.1, from coordinate 50,148 downwards.
TCATTTGTGGTTTGGAATTAGTAATTCTCTTTTATTCTTAAGGAACCGTAGTTTGCTAATGTGACTATTTATATTTGAGGCTTCGAGCGTAGTAATGATCGAATTAAGGATGTTATGGCGTATTAAAGAATCTTTATAACCGATAATGGATTGTGGATTTTCCCTTGTCGTGAGACTTTGGATGAGGCTAGTTGCATCCTAGATGATTATGTTTTGTTGCTTTGATTTTGTTTTGACCTTCGAAGATGAGAAAGTTCATTGTAAATTTAGGATAATGAGTTTGAAGTAAATTGGATTAAAGGATTTCATGGTAAGTCCTTTACTTTGTGGTTGTTAGCGATCATGTTTCCCTAGAGATAAATATTTTGTGGGTGGTTTCTAATAAGAGTTTTGATGGAGCTAAGAAGATTAGAGTGCGTAATAAATCTTTCATGTGGATTGTTAGTTGTGGAGTCTACCGTGCCGATGGACTTTAGTAGATGCTAAATGAATCTGAATAATTAGGTTATTGGCTTGAAATCTCGTGATTATGGAATATTTTTGTAATATTTCTGATGATTGAAAATGATGAGTTGCAAATTGGGTAAATTGCATTCTCTTGAGGATTTGGTTTATTAGTAGAGTTAGTACTATCGAATTCTTGTAGATCTTCCTGCCGATTTTATCGTGATCTTCATATCCCTAAGAGTTCGATTTGTTTTGTTTTTGCGTGTTTGGTATATATTTTGTTATCGTAATTTGTGAACTTGATGTTCGAGTCGCTCTATGTACGTGTAATGTCCTGTTATTTAATTTTATCTTTGATAAAACCTTCAAATTTCCATATTATAATTCTAATTTAACGTTTCAAAGAAGTCTAAAGATGGTTTTTGTACCTCCTTTTTGGAGAAAATAGATTTTTTCGCTTTTATATTTGGATTTTTGCGTTTGGTTGTATGTTTGGACTTGTTATTGGAGACATCTGGTGACTAGTCTTGCACTTACTAACGTTTGTTTTGAATTTCGATTTCACTATTTCGACTTTAATTTGATTTGGATGATTTGAGTTCTCGTTCGCGACGGGCACTCTTGAGATCCGTAAGTAAAGTTTCACACTTATGAAAATTCTCCTTAAAACGTTTTCGAGATGAACCTCGTTTCTTAAATGTTTTCCTTGTAAAAGTTTTCGTACTAATTTTGAAAACCGATTCTTGTCCCTGATACTTTTGTTTTGTATTGTCAAGTTTCGAGGACGAAACTTTTTAAAAGGTGGGGTGATTGTAACACCCGCAAATGTACCCTATTTTTCTAGTAAAAATATTTTACGGATACTTTTTAGTGAAATTTAGGTTTAATCGTAAATTTAATTTTCCGAGTCGAATTTAGAATTTCCGAGTTCGTATTTGGAATTTCCGCGAGATTCCATGAGTATCCCGTCTTAAGGCGACTTTGACTTTTGTTGACTTTTTCCACTACACATCTCATACCCCCTTAACCTATTTTTCATTCACAAACACAACACTTACTTCTTCCTTAAGAAACCACCAAAACCCTTGCCTCCATTTTGATCCGATCTTATAATCATCGTATCTCATTCGTTTCTTGCTCAAATTCACGTAAGTTCGTCTTATTCTTCCCCTCTCATCTTCCTCTATCCGTATTGGTAATAAAATTACCGTCTTTCTCGCTTTTTAAATATCCGTCTTTCTCAAGGTGAATGATATTCATCTTTTATTATCTAATTGTATGTAGGTGGAGACTAGGAAGGTTTAGAATCGAGTAAAGACGCGAAAAGGTAACGGTGAAGGGTTACTCGGTATCATTTACGTGTTTTACATGCTTCTATGTTAGAATTCGTATTTAGAATACGATTAGAAAGCTTAGGATTCATGTTATTGATGATGATTGTTGTTAGTTGATGATTGTTGATGATGGTACTTGGTGTTTGTTGAGAATTGATATGAGAATTGATATGAGAAGTGATGATTTATGATAATAGTTGATGATGGTTGAGTTTAGAGCAAATTGGAGTTGTCTAGACTCAAGTCACGGTCGTGAGACTCAAGTCACGGGCGTGAAATAATGGCTGATCTTTTACTCTTGCGTAACAGAGTGTTTCACGGGCGTGAAATACAAGTCACGGTCGTGACTTGTGCAGTTTCACTGCACTGACCCCTTTTCGTAAAATGATCATATCTCCTTTGTTACTTGCTTGTTTTGGCCCTATGACATCTCGTTGGATCCGTAAGAGAATAAGCTATCACCTCCATTTGGATTTTCTGCATTTGCATGTCTAGAACTCTAGTTATGACCGTTTGAAGTGGACCCTTGTTTTCGTTAGTTTCCAAACAACGTTGTTTTGGAGAGGTATCTATGTTTTTTATTCATTATGCTTCATAAACTTGTTCTAATGCTTATGTATCATGTATTGACTCATTTTTATCATATTTAAACTTATATGATTCCCTATTCTCATGTTTTGTGATGGTTTTTGGTATGTTCCCACTTTGAGTCGGTTTTTACAAATGATACGGTTTGAGCATTATTTTGTCTTGTGCTTTGTACTCTCATTCCCTTGGCTACCTCCACGTTCGTAAGGCTGGAATGTCGGAACAGGGAGGTATCCTACTGCTTAAGTGCATGTGTTAGTGGGCATACGACGACGTTGTTGGGAGTTGAACGCTATGCGTTGATGGACCCGGCCGTCAAATGTTGTGTACTTGCGAGGTGGTGTTATTTGCATGTAGCGTACCGCTTGTTATAAGGCTTGTGCTCTTTTCCGCCTCTTTCGTGAATTGATCTACCGAATTTGGGGTACTCGGCGTCTATGATTGACCGAGTCTTGGATGCGAAACGTTCATCGCATGTCGAACCGGAAAATGTGATTTCGGGATTCTGGCCAGATTTAGACTAGGACCGGGTATTTATATCGTCGTTCTACCAGGAGGAAATTAGTCTACATATACGAAATGAATTGAATCGTGTATGCGTTCAGGGAAATGTTGTATCCCGTGGATGCCTTTTAATCATACTTGCCATGTTCACGGTGCTAGTGCGTTTCATTTACCGTGAGAGATGTCGTCTTTGTGTCGTCGTTCTTGAATGCGTGATTTCATGACTTATTATTCATGGTCATTTTATGATTGGGCATCGTCTATGTATTGGTATGGTTGAATGGATGATAATATGATGGATTATTGTGATCATCGCATGACTTGGCATGGTTGTTTGTCGAGTCTCAATCTTATCAAACTTATACCGCTAACGGTGAGATGCAAGCCCTAGTGAACGTATTCGGATGCCTAAGAGTGTCTTCCCCGAGTCTTTGTATCACATGATGGATTCGGACTTGTACTTCTTATACTCTTATCATTATATATCGAATTGCCTATCTATCCTTATCGTATCTCACATGTATATCCTTATGTATGCATGCTCTAGTTTTGTATTTCCTTCTATGTACGTTTAATGTGATATGGCTGGGAGAACCAGGTGTTACTCCCCACTGATTGTGGCGTTCATGTTTTTCATGGATGAACAGGTTGCTTGCATGGATGGCTTTTTGCTTATGCTATTTTGGGTTCGGGTGTGAGCTAGCGGGCGTTGTCCCTGGAAGTTTCACCTCTAGACGATTTTAGCTAGTTTTTCTAAACACTTGATCTTTGCTAACATTTTGAGAGACCCCGTCTCTTTGTTGTATTTAGTACTTAGTTTGTAATGTTTTGACATTCCTCGTATTTCTATCTTGCATGTAAAAAGTTTCAAAAACATCGTATTTTCCGCTATATAAATCACATGCTTGCTATGTTTTATTTCCGCATTCGCGAGGGTTGTCACATCATCCGTTTTCATTTCCATTCTTGAATGTTTTTGTCAAGATTGATCTTTAAGAAATCGCATGCTCGTATCTTATTTCTTACTCGGATATATTCATACCTCTGATATCTGTTTTATCTCTTTCTTGACCTCGTTATTTTCAGCGCTCCTCTCTTGTAATCTCGTGCCTTATTTATTCCCGTGTTCTCCTTGAGATTCCTTATCGTTTTCTATGTTGTTGCCCCTTCATCTTTTCTCTAGTGGATTGGGTATTCCATTTGTAAAGCTCAAAGAATAAGTGTAATGTATTTTGGAATTCTTAGGTTAGAATATGTGTCCTTGAATTGAACAAATTTCATATTGTATTTCATCATGGGAAATAGGACTTAAGCTCTAGGATGAATCCTAATATTGATAATGTATTCTCTCTTGGTGGTTTCATTTATTGAGCTGGCTATTGTAGTGCTATTTTGGGAATCAAGTTGAGTATTATGGCTGTTGCTTGGGATATCACTTGGGAATTTGATGGATTCTAAAAGAGACTTTACTTTAGGGTAATTAAGCCGGTAACTAAAGTTTGAGGAATATTGTCATAAATGAAAATCGATTCGTTTTGAGTTTTAGATGATCTAGATGATTTGAATGGTTGTCTGATTGCCAAGTGATTGGCCATTTGTGGTTTGGAATTAGTAATTCTCTTTTATTCTTAGGGAATCATAGTTTGACATTGAGAAATGTTCGTTACAAGCTTTGGATAGTGAGTGCTCGGTTGTTATGGAATATAGAGTTAGAATGGTGAACTCATTTATCTTGAGGATTATAATCACCATATCTTTCTAATGTGACTCTTTATATTTGAGGTTTCAGGCGTAGTAATGATCGAATTAAGGATGTTATGGCGTATTAAAGAATTCTTATAGCCGATAATGGATTGTGGATTTTCCCTTGTCGTGAGACTTTGGATGAGGCTAGTTGGATCCTAGATGATTATGTTTTGTTGCGTGGTTTGTGTTTTGACTTTCGAGGATGAAAAAGTTCTTTGTAAATTTAGGATAATGAGTTTGAAGTAAATTGGATTAAAGGATTTCATGGTAAGTCTCTTTACCTTGTGGATTGTAATTGTGGAGTCTACCGTGCCGATGGACCTTAGTAGATTCTAATTGGATTCGAATAATTGGGATTTGTTTAGTCGAAGTTTCGTGATTATGGAATATTTTTGTAGGATTTCTGATGATTGAAAATGATGAGTTGCAAATTGGGTAAATTGCATTCTCTTGAGGATTTGGTTTATTATTAGAGTTAGTGATGTCGAATTCTTGTAGATCTTCCTGCCGACTTTATCTTAATCTTCTTATCCCTAAGAATTCGATTTGTTTCGTTTTTGCGTATTTTGTATATATTTTGTTACCATGAATTGTGTGTGAATTGTGCGAGTCGCTCTATGTACGTGTATTGTCCTGTTATTTGATTTTATCTTTGATAAAACCTTCAAATTTCCATATTGTATTTCTAATATAACGTTTCAAAGAAGTCTAAAGATGGACTTTGTATCCTCTTTTTGGAGAAAATAGATTTCTTTTCCTTTTATATTTGGATTTTGCGTTTGGTTGGATGTTTGCACTTGTTATTGGAGACGTCTGATAACTAGTCCTGCACTTACTAACATTTGTTTGATTTTCGATTTCACTATTTCGACTTTGATTTGATTTTTGATAGCTAGAGTTATCGTTCGCGACGGGCACCCTTGTGATTCGTAAATAAAGTTTCGCACTTATGAAAAATTTCCTTAAACCGTTTTCGAGAAGAACATCGTTTCATAAATGTTTCCCTTATAAGAGTTTTCGTATTAATTTTGAAAACCGATTCTTGTCCTTGATACTTTTATTTTCTACTCTCAAGTTTCGAGGACGAAACTTTTTAAAAGGTGGGGTGATTGTAACACCCGCAAATGTACCCTATTTTAAATAGTAAAAATATTTTACGGATACTTTTCAGCGAATTTTAGTTTTAATTTGGAATTTAATTTTCCGAGTCGAATTTAGAATTTCCGAGTTCGTATTTGGATTTTTCGCGAGATTTCAAGTAAATCCCGTCTTAAGCCGTCTTTGACTTTTTCTTGACTTTTCCACTTATACATCTCATACTCCCCTTAACCTATTTCATTCCAACACAAACTCAACTCAACATTACTTCATCACTAAGAAACCCAAATCAAAACCCTTGCCTCCATTTTTTATCCAAGCTTAGATTCGTCATAACTCATTCGTTTCTTGCTCAAATTCACGTAAGTTCGTCTTATTCTTCCTCTCTTAGCTTCCTCTATCCGTATTGGTAATAAAATTACCGTCTTTCTCGCTTTTTAAATTGTCCGTCTTTCTCAAGGTGAATGATATTCATCTTTTATTATCTAATTGTATGTAGGTGGAGACTAGGAAGGTTTAGAAATCGATTAAAGACGCGAAAAGGTAACGGTGAAGGGTTACTCGATATCATTTACGTGTTTTATGTGTTTTTCTAGGCTAGTAATCGTATTTAGATTATGGTTAGTATGCTTAGGACTTGTGTTGTTGTTGATGGATGTTGTTAGTTGTTAATTGATATGAGAATTGATGGTTTGTGATGATAAATGAGGATTTTGTTGTTGATAACATGTTGATTTTGATCGTGCCTGAATTCCGTGAAGGACGCTGGCAGCGTTACTGGACGCAGGCAGCGTCTTAGGATGCATGCTGCGTCGTGGTGGCGCAGGCAGCGTTACGCGCGGCCGACTGCAGTTTTCCTACACTGACCCCTTTTCGTAAAATGATCATATCTCCTTCGTTACTTGCTTGTTTTGAGCTTGTGATATCCCGTTGGAACCGTAAGAGGATAAGATATCACCTCCATTTGGAATTTCTGCATTTGCATGTCTAGAACTCTAGTTATAACCGTTTGAAGTGGACCCTTGTTTTCGTTGGTTTCCAAACAACGTTGTTTTGGAGAGGTATCTATGTTTCTTATTTATTATGCTTCATAAACTTGTTCTGTAACAACCCGAATTGTACCCTATTTTTCTAGTGAAAAGATTTTTCGGATACTTTTCAGCAAACTTAAGTTTTAATTTAGAATTTATTGTTTCCAGTCAAATTTGGAATTTCCGAGTTCGTATTTGGAATTTCTGCGAGATTCCATGAGAATCCCGTTTTAAGTCAACTTTGACTTTCGTTGACTTTTCCGACTCACCCCGTAAATTGAAAGACCGAAATTATATTTGAAAAAATAATAAATTTAATTTATTTTTATTAAGATTTATTTGAATTTATGATAATTTAATATAATTATTTTGAATTTATTCGGAATTTAAGAGAAGGTTTTACGGTTTAACCCGAACGTCATTTAACTATTCCCGAGTCAACTTAAATCCCGAAACAAACCTGAAACCCGACTTTGGCATGAGTCACACGCCCCATGTCATCTTTTTCCACTCACTTTAGATCTTTTAATTCTTTCGATTAAACTAATACGAATATCTAAGATATTTGTAACTTTATCGATCCGTCAACTTAAATTACGCGAATCGCTTAAAAACAGACCCATTTTCTTCTCATTTCACACGGCTCCTTTTCCTCTCATAGGACTAGATATTTTCTTTCTTTTCATTACAATAACATAATATCTAAATAATATCTAGATATTTGGTTTAATTAACTTAATATCTAATTATATCTTAACAATTACCATAATATAATTATAAAACCCGAGTCAATCCCGTAACAACAATTTCAAAACCCGACTCATTAATTCCTCTATATTTACACGGCACACACCCACCCATAATTCACTACTTATCTTTTCATTTTACATTAAATCAACTTAATATCTAATTAATCCTTTCTTTAATATAATCAAAATCGTTCTTGGTGTTCTTCATCGTTCTTCATCGTTCTTGAGCAAAATCGTCATAAAACCTTCGTTACTTGTTCAAATCCGTCCTAACTTATATTTCTAGAGTCTCCTCTTCGCTCTTCATCTCCATGTACGTTTTATTTTCAATTCCGACAAAATCGTTTTCAACACTTTAATTATGGAAAATCAAGTTTTAATTCAAATAATATTATTCTTGTCATTTCTTATAGGGGAAGATTTTGAAGACGAGTTTGGTGACTCGTATATTTTAGGAGAAGACTAGTAGAAGGATTTCTAAGTTCTTATTTTTTTGGTGCTACTTGATTTTGTGCTAGCTAAGGTAATGATTCCGAGTTACTCGACGAATTAATGTTACATATCTTTTGTTTTTGTTTATATTATTGTTATTTATGGTTGTTAACTAGTAACATGATAAGTTGTTATTTTTATTATGTTGTATGAATTTTTAACATGCTTAGTATTCTTGACATATTTGGATGATTAGTTCATAATCATGATTTTTGTATGGATGATGGTTAAATTGGTTGTTAAAATGATTGTTTGATAATTAAAACATGTTGGAAATAATTTGGGGTTTGTTTGATGTTGGGGCCGTGTAAGGGGGCTGAAAAACCAGCCCAAACCAGGCCGGTTCTGGCCGGTTCTGGCCCGGTCCAGGCCGGTCTGGGTTGGTCCGGGATTTGGTCTTTGGGTTTATGTCGATACTTGATTGTTTTGTTGTTGTTTTGACGGGTTTTAAATATGTTAAGCATGCGGGAAAATATTAAGAAACGGTTTTAGAAACGTTGACCCAAAACAGGCCCAAACCAGGCCCGTGGGCCCAGTCCAGGCCCGGTTCTTTCTCGGCCCAAAACAGCCCGTGGGTCCCCTTTGGACTTGTGACGGTTTTTGAGTTTATCGTTATTATTATATTATGTTTTGTAATATTTAGCAAGTGGGAAATTTTAATAAGTAAATTATTTATTTAAAAGGTTTTCATAATATTATTATTTCTCACATGTTAGAAATTATAATACGAGATTGTAGTTTACTTTGATATCCTTTAAGTCAAGCGGGTTTTCGTAAGATTTAATAATTCACATGTTAGAAGTTTTAATAAAATAGCATGAAATGAATATGATGATTTTATGTTCAAGTCTATGTGGTAAAGACTCTGTTTCTAGCCGGTTTGACCAAACGGGTTTGGTCAAACTAAGATCTAGTCAGCCCCGTTTTGACTGATGACCCTTCGCGGGACTCGGGTCGGGGATTTGTCTTCAAGTAAGGTTGTATTTAATTAATGAAATAGCCTTAGTAGATATGAGGCGATATGTTATTTGAATATGATTTATATGTAATTAGTCACATGATAGGAGGTTATTCCTGTGACGGTTTGATTGTATGATATATGTCGTGTTGACTAAGTACCCATAGAGAATTATGAGTATATGGCGTCTTGACCATTCTAATTCTAAATGAGTAGCTTGGACCATGACATTGATAGGCAGGTACTGTCTTTAACGAGTATATGTTCACTTGTTGATAGCTTTTGTTTCTCGGCTTGGTGGGTTTATATCCAAGTCGGGGCATGGCTGCCTGATCCGTTTTGGGACTGGAGCCAGCTTAAGTACTAGCCCTCTCTGCTTAGGGGGTCGCCTAGTAGAGTTTCTCATAGACGGTTATGTCATGGGACGGGGAACGGAATAGCTGTTGTCGCTAGTTCTGATCAGTCTAGGACTAGGATGTTTTCCTACCTTGTGGTATAGCCTCGAGTTACAGAAGTCGACTATTGACGGTGCTAAGAACTTATGCCTGTTTCTAGATGTATTGGTCTTTCTTGTTTGATGATTCTATGAATCTTAGAAGGTGAGATGCAAGCCGGCTAAGGTTGATAGAGTTTGGATTACCGGTTGTTAACTGATTCACATGATATTATGTTTGATTAGGGTTTGAGTGTATCAGGGCCATGTTTTAAATGTAACCGCTGAGCCAGCATACCAGCTTCCCTACCTCGTGTTATTTTATTATCAGATTCACATGATAGCTTTCATATGCTAGGTTATATGTTAGTTAATTGTTTCATAACATGAAAAGCATATTGTTTATGTTAAAGTTTTGTATTTCCATATACATTGCTTTTATGTTATTCATGTTTAATTAAACTCGACATTTCGTGGCTGGGAGAACTCGGAGTTACTCCCCACTGACTGTGGCTTCCGTGTTTATGTTTAATGCGGTCGAACAGGTGGTGATGCATATTTGGGGTACATTGACGAGCTAGCGAGCGAAGTATTTAACTTGGACCTATATTCGGTTCTTAGATTGTATATTATTATACACTCTTTTTAATTCCGTATTTATACGGGAGATATGTCTCCCGTCTTGTATAATTCTTTTGTATAATATTATTTCCGTTTTGTAATGAACCTTTTTATTTATGACACCTTCGTATGTATTCTTATCTTTTATGTATTTAAATAATTTTTTTTCTTTCCGCAAATTTGAGGGTGTCACAGTTGGTATCAGAGCATTATCGCTCCCGACGCACGTTTGTGTACCCTTGTATAAATAACTTGACCTTATTAATAAATAATAAACTTGTGAGATAGAAGGGTAAGATGGGTAGATTAGGATCTATGTTGTAGTCTCTTTGTTCTTGCTAAATGATAAGTACTAATCTGTGTTTTTCTTTTGCAAGATGCCTCCGAGAATTGACAACACGATCTTAGCAGCTCTTACCGTTATTATCCAAAACCAGCAAAATCAGCAAAACCAACAGGCTAATCCGATTCCTAATCCTATTCCCGGCCGTGAGAGACACGGAAGTTGTTCATGGGTTGCTTCTCAACTATCTAGGAGCCAAGCCAAAACCTACGGTGGTGAGGTAGATCCCGTTCAGCTTTCGGGTTGTTATATCCTAACCCAGTTTGCACTCGGGTTTCATCAAACTTGAGACACCATTTCCAACCACATCACCAGCCATAACTATGTGGCCTAAGCACCAAAACACACACTTTGACATTGGTTTACCTTTCAACTCTTTTATTACCAAACTTCGCATCCCCAAAACATCACAACAATTTACACCTAACCCCAAACACTAGATCTAACGGTACCTTACAGGCTAAAGCATGATACAACACACTACCCCTAGGTTTCACTTTTGGGTGTGTACACACAAACAAAAAGCCATCCCACCAAGCCTAAGCACGCACTTTCATCCAACTACGTCGGCTTTGATTTCGCTCCACGCGAATACGTACACATGCCTTCAGAATGAGGATTCAACCATCCACCCCTTAATCTTGTCAGTCTATAGGGGCTTCTTTGTACGGAAGCCACCATTTCGTGTCACGGGTGTTAACCAAGTCCAAATGAAGTCACCTTTAGCTAAGTCAGTCTTAGTACTCGATTTAGGCTAGGATGAGGATCTAAATTCAGATGCGTAATCATCAAGTCTCAAAATGATCTTTTAGCAAATGTTGTTAGCAAAGGTGTTTGGTCCACAAGATTTGATTAGGAAATCGTGATACCCTATACTCTTGTGTGGTTTAGGTCGTGTGTCAGTTACTCCGAAAGATCGGACGCATTTAAAAGTTTGTCTATCAGTGAGACTTTGTCTCAATTTGATTCAGCAGGGGCAAAATTCAAAGTGTCAAATACATTCCAGTCCCAAGGCATTTGAGTTGCATTGAAAATGCACTTGAGTCACATAACATTTTAGTCGCATTTAAAATGCATTGGAGTCGCATCACAGTTGAGTCGTATTTAAAATGTACTCGTGTTGCATTTAAATGCAAACCATGTGCATCCATTATTAACCAATTTTCCAAAACGCTCGAATTTTGGAAAAGTTCATCATCCAATTTCCAAAAGCTTGATCCTTAAAAAACTCATCATCCAATTTCCTAACGCTCGAATTATGAAAAATTGATCATCCAATTTCCAAATGCTCGAATATCGAAAAAAATTCATCATCCAACTTCCAAAGGCTCGAATTTTGAAAAAACAAATCCTTCGGAGAAATTCCAACTCACCTATGATTATTTGGGTCGCATTTAAAACGACCTTGTGTCACACCATGTTGGAATGATATTTAAAATGCAAAACGTGCACACCTATCCAAAAATCCTTAATTTTCAAATCTAATCCAATTTGCAAAATGCAAGGAAATTTTCAAATCCCAAAGAAAAGATGAAATGTTAAAATTTCAAAATCGTGCTATGTGTTTTATTCATACCGAGTATTTACTTCATATAGTGTTGTGAGTTGTAATTTGAAATATTTCACGTACACTTTCAACTGGGGGCTCTAAAGCCTGCGACTTTAGACCTATTAAAAACTGGGGGGTCCGAAGCCGTTGGCTCCAGAGACCATTATCAAACCTTTAAATTAGGGGATCTAAAATCTAAATATTTTAGGCCCATTGCAAACTGGAGGTCTGTATGAGGCCCCAACTAACGCAAATCAGAACCGATCTAAGATCAAATAAACCATTCTAAATCCACATGTAGCTCAAAAGAATGAGCTACAACTTGAAATCCAAGAGAAGCTATAAACAATTAGCTACAATTTGAAATCCGTAACCAGCTTTAAACAACCAGCTACAATTTGAAATCTACAAACAACTCCATACAACAAGCCACAATTTAAAATCTGCAAACACCTCCATACAACGAACCACATTTTGAAATCTACAAGCAGCTCCATACAACGAGCCACATTTGAAATCCACAAGCAACTCCAAACAACGAGCTACAATTCAAAAATCCACATGCAAGCTCCGTACAACTAGCTACAATTTGTGATCATAAATAGCTACATACAACGAGCCACGATTCCTAATCCATATGCATCTCCATACAATGAGCCACAATTTGAAATGAACAAAGCAGCTTTGTACAACGAGCCACCATTTCACAGCCGTATACAAATCGCCATGACTTAGCTACACTTTACAACCAAAACAAAAGAACACATGCCATCCACAAACAGCTTAACATGACCAAGCTACTGTTTAAGGCCAATCACGCTGGAAAAGGTAACCTCCCTAGGTAAATTCCTACTCAGCAAACGACAACAGACAAAGAGCGTTAGATAGCAAGAATAGCTATGATGCCAGAAGTTGGTCAAACTACGACACATATTTGATTCCCTTACAAACGGATAAGTAGGTCGTCTTCTTAAAGAAGATTCAACCCACAAGCACACAAGGGAGATCAATTTGGCATGATTAAGGTAAATGTACATTGAAACATCTCAAACAAATTAACCATGGAGATTTGTGATCGGATTCGCTAAGAAACTTTTCTCGGGTTCCTATACCTAAAGTATCAGTAAATGCTCCTAGGAATTCTCAAATGCCAAAGGTTTGTTTTCTTGGTTCATATACCTATATCCCTAGGATAGCTCTCTTTAGGTTCTTATACTTACATTTTGGATTCTCAAATCCTGGTTCCTAAACTTGCATTTTGGATTCTCAAAGCCTGTTTCCTGTGCCATTTGGAGTTTTGGATTTTCAAATCCTGATTCCCATACCTTCCTTTAGGTTCTCATGCGTACCTTTGGGTTCTCACGCCGTCTTGATATTTTGGATTCTCATATTCAGATTCTCACACAATTATGGAGTTTCTGGATTCTCATATCCGAGTTCTCACACCATTATGAAGTTTTTGATTCTCATATCTGGGTTCTCACACCATGATGAAATTTTTGGGATTCTCATATTCGGGCTCTCCTTGCCCTTTAGATGTTCAAACAGAGGGATCTTTCCCCTATCTGGCTTTTAAGCCAGAAATCATCACAAAAGTCGAGGTGTCCAAAAACGATTGTTCAGGTATGTCTCTTTGTCGTATGGCTGACAAGCTTATGTATGCATTTCTAATGGACCTTAAATGACCCGCGCAATGCTCACGTTAGTAGACGTGGGGTGCTCTGTAGATAAATGAATCTGTCGATATCACAATTTATAAGACTCCTCTAAACACCAAATTATGATAGTACAATATGTAAAATCGTCTTAACGCCGTCAACTAATGGAAATGCGTTTTATGATATAAAATGAGATTTAATTGATTTTGTTTCTTTTAAATAAATTTTAAATAATTTATTTCAAGTTAATTTAAAAGTTTTGAATTAATTTTTAGTAAATATATTTTTAGTTTATTTTAACTTAAAGGGTTTTATTTCATTTAATAGTCAGCATCGAGTTTTTTTTATTAATCGTTTGAGCTCGTTTTAAAATAAACTTAAATTGAAATAAAGTTAAGATTTTTAAATAATTTCTTAAATCATTTTTCTATGCTCGATGATGTGACAGTTATATACCGTCTTTACCAACCCAATTCTTAGCTACTTTAGCCTTGATATATGTTATTTATAGTTATTTTAGCTCATTAATACATTTTGGTAGTAGTTGCATTGTTTGGATGTGTTTCTACGCAATTTCGGTTTAATGTATAGGTGTCAGTTCGAGAATCGCATTCCGAGTTTGGGAAGTGACTTGGACATTTTTACACTTAAATCTTGGACTAAATTCATGCAAAGTAACGGGTTAATAACATTTGAAACATTGTGGATTAGAGACAAGTCAAGGCCCAAAGATGAAGGTCAAAGCGCGAAAGCAAGTGAAGAAGAGGATGCGTCACACAAAAAAGCCGCGTGAGGCGGCAAAAATGGCTGTTCACTAGCCGCGTGGCGCGGCTCATCATTGGATTCCGACGACTCTTCTAATTCTTCTTTAATTCGACAATTATGCTCACATTTTATGAGGCTTTAATAGGCTTTATGAAGATTCTATTTGAAGACCTATATAAGAAGATGGTATTGATCAAATTACACACACTTCATCCACCTTTAAATCATTAGAAACATCAAAACAAGTTCTAGTTTATAGTTTGTTTACTTATTGTATGGAAGACTAACTTCCTTATCTTGGGTCAAGCAATTGAAGCAAATGAACTAGTGTTTTGTAAGACTCTTTTATTCTTTGTTATCATCTCTTGAATATTGATTTAAATTCTCGATTCATTCTTAAGATTATTGATAGTTCTTGCTAGTTTGATCACCTAGTTTGTCTTATCTCTAATCAATTGCTAGTTTAGGAATTTGAATCTTTTGTTCACTTGCCTAGACATTGGTAGCAACTATAGTTCATCTATATGTATGCTTTTCATCGTTGTTGGATTGTAGGAGAATATTTATCATATGAATTAAAGTGTAGAACCGCTTGTGTATGCATTTGTTCATCTTTGTTGGCTTCTCTAGTTATAACCTTTGGTATGATTGAATTTTGATACGCTTGGACTAGATTGTCATCGCCATAAGGGTTGTTTATATGCGCTTTTCACAGTGAATGACTAAAAAGTAAGGAGAAGTAGAAACTTATGTTTTCACAATAAAGTATTTAAGAGTAATTAGAGTCTAAAAGAGTCAATGATCAAAGTTAACTCATTTGTGGAAATTGTAAGACCGAAAATCTTTTTAGAATTTAATTTACTCCAATCTTTTAATATTACTTTGCTAGATTAGACTCAAACCGCTAATACCCCCAATTTGGTTACTTTAGAACTATTTACATAACACACGTTAAACATAGACCTTTCTTGTGGGATCGACCACTACTTACCCTTACTATTGTTAGAGTTAGTAGTGAATAAAAATACTAATTTGGAGACTCACGACAAGTATAGCCAAATTTTGGCGCCGTTGCCGGGGAAGGCATTGTTTCTTGTGTGTTTGTGTATTATTTCTTGTAAATATTGTTTTAATTAAGGGTCTTGTGTCTTTTAGTTAAAAAAATGTTTTTCGATTTCCCCCAACAAGAGCATGAATTACTTCATCACTATTTTGAAAGACTAGAAGAGTATTTGTTAGAACACCCATATCTAGCCAAGAGTCAAGGATTTTGGATTGGGGTTTACTATAATTTCAACCAAGAGACTCAAATAGATGTGCAAGTACAATGTGAGGGTAGGTCTTAAATTTCAGACACGAAGAAAAATGGGATGTTCTTGATCTTTTGATGGAGAATTCTCGACAGTTAGAAATGACCACTTCGACTCTTAATCTTGATCCTTGCTTTGATACCTCACCGAGCCTTGAATCGAGTCCAAGTGATCTTGTGAATAATAATGATTACCCTATGTCTCTTATTCTTGATGCGAATCCTCAAATTTATAAAGAGGGAGAGAGTAATGAATTTTATTTGTTCACTTTGTCTTATTGTGAGCCCAAAGTAGATTTTAACTTACCCCCGCAATTTGATGACGAAGCTTTGGGTGGTGACTTGGGTGATATCTGCAGCAGGAGCTCACCCAAGGGGCCTTGATGATCAAGCCACATACAAGACAAGCTTGACCCCTCAGATGGAAGCTCGAATTACAAGGTCTAAACAACAAGCTATGACAAGTCAAGAGCAACCCAAGCCAAGCCACCCCAATGAAGAAGACAGTTCAGGGTTCAACAACCCATGCCCATCCCCAACACAACCCACATTACCCACACAAAACAGAAACAGAGCCATTCAGGCCCAGACAGACCAGTTAACAAACCCAGCCTCTAGGAGGTACACCAGGGCATCCCAACCACCCCCACTATGGCCTACCATCAAGACAACCCTCTAAGCTACAAGTTTGCCCAGGACAAACCATTTTGAAGTCTAGTAAAAACCCATGAAACAGACACCCCAAAGCTAGAGTCCAGTAAACAGCATAGCAGAGGTAGTACATGCTCAGATGATGTTTTCTTTTGTTTAAGTCAACTTGTCTTCATCTAAGGCAGGTTTATCTATGTCCTCATAAGAGTGGAGAGTTCCAAGGAGCAACAAAACACCCAGAGCAAAGCACAAGACAACAAGATCAACAGATTTCCATTTCAGGAAAACTCCAAAAACTACTTTATTTGCTTTTGCTCAGTCTGTTTTCTTTTGTGTTTTGTGTCTGTTCTTTATAGTTGTTAAGCTCGTCCTCTTGTGAGGCCCTTAATTAATGTCAGTAGAAGTAGTTTAGATCCTAAGCTGGCCCTTGGATGATACATACATCCAATGGTTCACAAGATATCAGTCCCTCTATATAAGGAGGTCTTGTATGTTGTTGAAAGCAGACTTTTATGAATGAATGAATTAAACTTTGAGAAATCACTCAATGTTATCAAACTTGTGCTAAGAGCTGTAGTTTGAAGCAAGCCTGGTACACCTCCAAGGTGTTTGATCAGTGCCTTGTATTGTGAGCTAAGTTATACCTGTGCTTTGCTGTGGTTTAACTTACTTGCTGTTGAGGTTAGTCTAGGGTGTTTGTGCTTTGCTGTAACACTTGAAACTGTCTCTAAAACCAGTCTTGAATCCTTTTTCTCTTGTGCTTTGCTGTAGAGGATTGTATCCAAGTCATATCCCTTGAATCTTTCAGTTAAACAACTCACAATCTCTAAAACAACATCCCCTTGTTACTTGATATTGTTTTCAGTTTGAGTCAAGCTAATCAAATCACTTAAAACTTGTGAACCTTAGTAGTTTACACTCCAAATTGGTTATCAGAGCTTTGGTTGAGAGTCTTAGTGAGTTCATTTTCCCTAACTACATTTAAAAACACAAAAATAGCCCAATGAGTGAAGAGAGACTAGCAGGAGTAGAAGCAAGGATGGAGGATCTGGCTGGGATTGTAACCACCCTAACCAGAACCTTGGACCAAGTTATAGGCAACCATTTGCTTGCTGGAGGGAGAGGTAGAGGACGTGGAAGAGGCCAAGGAGGAGGCAGAGGAAGGCCACCTGATGATGAGGAGTACCCAGACTCAGATGACTCAACAAGAAGCAGAGCTTCCATCCACAGGAACACAGACAAGCATCTTAAGGTAGATATCCCTGAGTTTTCTGGTAGTCTTAATCCTGATGACTTGTTAGAATGGCTTAGAGAAGTAGAAAGGATCTTTGAGTACAAGGGATACAATGATTCCAAGTCTTTTAAAGTAGCCATCCTTAAACTGAAAGGGTATGCTTCCCTTTGGTATGAGACTATGAAAGGGTTAAGGGCTAGGGAAGGTAAGGAACCCATCAAGTCTTGGACTAAACTGAAAAAGAAACTGTTAGACAAATTTGTTGCTAAGGATTACACCCAGGATCTGTTTATCAAGTTGTCCAAGTTGAAACAAGGAGACAAACCTGTTGAATCCTATCTGAGGGAGTTTGAACAACTCACCTTACAATGTGATATAAATGAGAAACCTGAGCAAAGGATTGCTAGGTACTTAGAGGGTCTAGATAAGAACATTGCTAACAAGGTTAGGATGCAACCTCTGTGGTCATTTGATGATGTTGTCAACCTATCTCTGAGAATTGAGAAGATAGGGAAGACTAAGCCTGCTACACCAAAACCTGTTAGGCCTTTTCAAACCAGACCTTATAGTGGGTTTAGAACCATGGATACCCCCAAGACAGCACCCCCACCTATCTTAGACAAGGGTAAGGGCATCATGGGTCAAAAGCCAAGCACTTCATTGACTGAGAACAGAATTAGGTGCTTCCAATGTCAAGGCTATGGACATTTCAGGAAGGATTGCCCTTCTAAGAAGACCTTAACCATAATGGAAGTTGAGGCTTGGGAGAAAGAGGGTCTAGTTGAGTATGAAAGGGATGAGCCTGAGGTTGAAGAAG
The DNA here is from genome assembly GCA_022085475.1 of Heliosperma pusillum. Taxonomy (NCBI): domain Eukaryota; kingdom Viridiplantae; phylum Streptophyta; class Magnoliopsida; order Caryophyllales; family Caryophyllaceae; genus Heliosperma; species Heliosperma pusillum. Next base: position 31,821 of record JAIUZE010047211.1, on the reverse strand, counting down.
TGGTGAGTGAGGAAGAAGAGTCTAGTCAGGAGGCAATAGTGGCACTCCCTGACACAGGCCACAGCTTAGTCCTATGGAGAGTAATGCATTCACAACAGATACCTTTGGAGGAGGATCAAAGGTCCCTCATTTTCAGGAGCAGATGTACCATACAAGGGAGGGTTTGTAACCTTATTATAGATGGAGGTAGTTGTACCAATGTGGCTTCTGTTACTATGGTTGATAAGCTGAAGTTGAGCACTCAAGATCACCCTCACCCCTATAAGTTGAGATGGCTGAGTAAGGGAGCAGAGGTTAAGGTGGATAAGCAATGCATGGTCCCTTTCTCCATTGGCAGTGTGTACAAGGATGAAGTATTGTGTGATGTGGTTCCAATGGATGCCTGTCACTTGCTATTAGGAAGGCCATGGGAGTTTGATAAAAGCTCCATACACCAAGGAAGAAGCAATACCTATTCTTTCAAGCATGGGAGCAGGAAGGTGACATTAGCCCCCTTGCCACCACACCAGAAGAGCTATGGAAGTCCAAGTATGGCTGAGGATTTTAGTGGAGTTGTATTTCTATCTGAGTCAGCAATGGTCAAGGAGTGTAGTGAGGAGCAACCTATAGTAATGCTGCTATCAAAAGAAGTTCAGGAAGAGGAGTCTAAGGTGATCCCTGCAGATGTTAAGCCCCTCATTGATCAGTTCAAGGAAGTGTTTCCAGAGGAACTTCCTGATGGCTTACCCCCTTTGAGAGGGATTGAACACCAAATAGACCTTGTGCCAGGGTCTGTACTACCTAATAGACCAGCCTACAGATGTGATCCTAAGGCTACACAAGAGCTACAAAAGCAAGTTGGAGAGTTGATGAGTAAAGGGTTTGTAAGGGAGTCATTAAGCCCTTGTGCTGTGCCTGCATTGTTGGTTCCTAAGAAGGATGGGACTTGGAGGATGTGCATAGATAGCAGGGCTATCAACAACATCACAGTCAAGTATAGGTTCCCTATACCTAGGCTTGATGACATGTTGGATGAGCTAAGTGGCTCAAGGTTCTTTTCTAAGATTGACTTGAGGCAAGGTTACCATCAATTGAGGATCAGAGAAGGAGATGAGTGGAAGACAGCCTTCAAAACAAAGCATGGCCTTTATGAGTGGCTTGTCATGCCCTTTGGCCTGTCAAATGCCCCAAGTACCTTCATGAGATTGATGACAGAAGTGCTTAGGCCTTGCCTAGGGAGATTTGTGGTGGTATACTTTGATGATATCCTCATCTACAGCAAGAGCAAGGATGATCATTTGAGGCATCTTGAGGCTGTGTTTGAAATACTTAAGGAGAGCAAGCTCTTTGGGAAGCTTGAGAAGTGCACCTTCATGACTGAGGAAGTCAAGTTTCTAGGATATGTGGTATCTGGTAGAGGCATTTCAGTTGATCAAGACAAGATCATGGCAGTCCAGTCTTGGCCTATCCCTAGGAGTATTACAGAAGTAAGGGGATTCCATGGCTTAGCATCCTTCTACAGAAGATTCATTAAGGACTTTAGCACCATTGCAGCACCTCTCACTGAGTGCATGAAGAAGGGAGAGTTCACTTGGACTGAGAATGCTTTACAGGCTTTCAAACACATGAAGAAGCTCTTGTGCAGTGCACCTATCCTAAGATTGCCAAACTTTGATTGCCTATTTGAGGTTGAATGTGATGCAAGTGGAGTGGGAATTGGAGCTGTCCTCATCCAAGAGAAGAAACCTGTAGCCTACTTTAGTGAAAAGCTAAGTGGTGCCAAGCTAAACTATTCTACATATGATAAAGAGTTCTATGCTCTTGTCAGAGCTCTGAGGCATTGGAGTCATTACCTGAAGCCCAAACCTTTTGTCTTACACTCTGATCATGAGGCATTGAAGTACATAGGAGGCCAGCATAAGCTCAGTCACAGACATGCTAAGTGGGTGGAGTTCCTTCAGTCATTCACCTTTTCTAGCAAGTACAAAGAGGGCAAACAAAATGTGGTGGCTGATGCATTGTCTAGGAGGTACACTCTGCTATCAACTATGGAGCAAAGGGTTCTTGGTTTTGAGTTCATGAAGGATATGTATCAAGAAGATCCAGACTTTGCAGAGGATTGGTTGGCACAGAAAGAGGGAACAAGAACCATTGATTCACCCTACACTTTGCAAAATGGATTCTTATTTAAAGGAAACAAGCTGTGTGTTCCCAGAGGATCTTATAGGAATCTATTGATTAAGGAGGTACATGGAAGTGGCCTTGGAGGACACTTTGGGGTTCAGAAAACTGTGGACATACTACAAGATCAATTCCATTGGCCTAAGATGATGGGAGAAGTTCAAATAGTGCTCAGAAGGTGTGGAGTTTGTCAAAAGGCCAAGAGTTCTTTCCAAGCAGGACCTTACACTCCCCTACCAGTCCCATGTAGGCCTTGGGAGGATGTTAGTATGGATTTCATAATGGCATTGCCTAGGACAGCAAGAGGGAAGGATTCTATCATGGTGGTTGTGGATAGGTTCAGTAAGATGGCACATTTCATTGCATGCAAGAAGACTGAGGATGCTGTGAGTGTAGCAGAGCTATACCTTGATGAGGTGGTGAGGTTACATGGAGTTCCAAGGACCATTGTGTCTGACAGAGACACAAAGTTTATGAGCCATTTCTGGAGGACATTGTGGAAACTGCTTAACACTAGGTTATTGTTTAGTACCTCCCATCACCCTCAAACTGATGGCCAAACTGAGGTGACTAACAAGACCTTGGGAAGAATCTTGAGGTGTATAGTCAGCAAATCTCTCAAGGATTGGGACTTGAAGTTGGCTCAAGCAGAGTTCTCTTTCAATAGAGCTCCATCAGCAGCCACAGGCCACTCCCCCTTTGAAGTGGTCTATGGTACTAACCCCTTAATGCCTTTGAGTTTGTCTAATGTGTGCAGGTCAGAAGTCCACTATGATGCCAAGAAGAGGGTGGAACAAATGTTAAAACTCCATGAATCAGTCAGGAAACAAATTGAGAAGGCTAATGATCTGTACAAGAAGAATGCCAAGGTTCCTAAGACCAAGAAAGACTTTGCACCAGGAGATCTAGTATGGATCAACCTAAGGAAAGAAAGGTTCCCTTCCAAGAGAAAGAACAAGCTAGAGCCAAGAGCAGATGGTCCTTTTCAAGTCATAGAGAAGATAGGTCCCAATGCCTACAAAATTGATCTACCAGGAGAGTATGCAGTCCATGGGACATTCAATGTTGGAGATCTTAGTCCTTTCTTTGAAGACTCTGAGGGAGAAGAAGACACAGGCTTGAGGTCAAGCCCTTTTCAACCTGGGGAGGCTGCAGCAGGAGCTCACCCAAGGGGCCTTGATGATCAAGCCACATACAAGACAAGCTTGACCCCTCAGATGGAAGCTCGAATTACAAGGTCTAAACAACAAGCTATGACAAGTCAAGAGCAACCCAAGCCAAGCCACCCCAATGAAGAAGACAGTTCAGGGTTCAACAACCCATGCCCATCCCCAACACAACCCACATTACCCACACAAAACAGAAACAGAGCCATTCAGGCCCAGACAGACCAGTTAACAAACCCAGCCTCTAGGAGGTACACCAGGGCATCCCAACCACCCCCACTATGGCCTACCATCAAGACAACCCTCTAAGCTACAAGTTTGCCCAGGACAAACCATTTTGAAGTCTAGTAAAAACCCATGAAACAGACACCCCAAAGCTAGGGTCCAGTAAACAGCATAGCAGAGGTAGTACATGCTCAGATGATGTTTTCTTTTGTTTAAGTCAACTTGTCTTCATCTAAGGCAGGTTTATCTATGTCCTCATAAGAGTGGAGAGTTCCAAGGAGCAACAAAACACCCAGAGCAAAGCACGAGACAACAAGATCAACAGATTTCCATTTCAGGAAAACTCCAAAAACTACTTTATTTGCTTTTGCTCAGTCTGTTTTCTTTTGTGTTTTGTGTCTGTTCTTTATAGTTGTTAAGCTCGTCCTCTTGTGAGGCCCTTAATTAATGTCAGTAGAAGTAGTTTAGATCCTAAGCTGGCCCTTGGATGATACATACATCCAATGGTTCACAAGATATCAGTCCCTCTATATAAGGAGGTCTTGTATGTTGTTGTAAGCAGACTTTTATGAATGAATGAATTAAACTTTGAGAAATCACTCAATGTTATCAAACTTGTGCTAAGAGCTGTAGTTTGAAGCAAGCCTGATACACCTCCAAGGTGTTTGATCAGTGCCTTGTATTGTGAGCTAAGTTATACCTGTGCTTTGCTGTGGTTTAACTTACTTGCTGTTGAGGTTAGTCTAGGGTGTTTGTGCTTTGCTGTAACACTTGAAACTGTCTCTAAAACCAGTCTTGAATCCTTTTTCTCTTGTGCTTTGCTGTAGAGGATTGTATCCAAGTCATATCCCTTGAATCTTTCAGTTAAACAACTCACAATCTCTAAAATAACACCCCTTGTTACTTGATATTGTTTTCAGTTTGAGTCAAGCTAATCAAGTCACTTAAAAACTTGTGAACCTTAGTAGTTTACACTCCAATATCTTACGGGATTTGGATGACACTGTTTATGGGGAAAATAGCAACTTGGTTAAGATGACCGAATTTTATATAGAAAATATACCATGACTTTTTGATTGTTTTCGAAATATCTAAAGGACATGAAAGAGTATGATGTTCATGCTTATATGATTATGACTCGTGTATGGTTTCTTTTTATTATAGTTTGTTATAATGTCTTAACCACCTCTTTTTCTATCTTGTATGATCTTCTCCAAAGAGCTTTGACATGTTCCGCTCTTAATTGAATGATATTTTTCTGATTGAAGGGGTAGTGCTGTGTGACTCCATACTTGGTTCTTAAGCTTGAACATGCGTCGTGCAGGACGTTAAATTAGCGCTTACGGGAGGCAACCCGGTTTTAATATTTTAATGTGTGCATTTGATTTTGAATAAAATAGTTTCAGTCCACCAATTGATGCTTAAAGGATGATGATGAGAGCGCAATTGCAAGTTTGGATGCTCTCTTTTGCTCGGTAATTTCTATACCCTCCCTTTTCTTTTTCTCCCATCCTTTGTTTTGTCATTGAGGACAATGTCATGTCAAGTGTGGAGGGAAGGGTTTTACCTCATTGTGGTGGTCTATAGTTGCATTTTAGTTACATTTAGTCATGTAGTTGCATTTTAGTAATAAACATGGTGTAATTAATTTACTTTTTCTCATGAATTTAGTTGATATTTTCTAGTTTAGAACTGTAGTTCACATATTTGAATTAGGAGTTTTAACACTTGCATGGTTAATACTTGTGCCCATTTTGACGAGTTGAATTGAACTTGGAGTTCACCTTGAACCCCTAGTGGTGTGAACATGTATTTGATGGTCATGATTGTCACAAAAATGTAGTTTGATGAACATATCCTCTATTATTCCCAAAAAAACAAAACAAAAAATATGAATCACAAATAAAAAAATCAAATGAAAAAAAAAATCACAAATAAAGTGAATTGTTCTCATATTGCGAAGTGGGTATGAGAAACTATGTTTCCAAGAGCCATGTTATTTTTGCTCTATGGTTAAAAAAAAAGTTGTGTTCAAGTGCAAAAAATAAAAAATGTCAATCAAGTTGAAATTCATATCTTTACATGTAGGCATCCCATGCTTGTTTTCACGTTTGCTAAGGACTGAGTCCCGTGGTAAGCTAAAGGATGACGAGTATGGAGCTCAAATCATTGATTTCACCAAGAGTTTGGATCCAAAGGACCGAGTCTCGAGGTCGAACAAATGGTGATTTTAGTGGATTAAGATTGGAGTGACACATCTACCAAATCAATGGATTTCCTAACGTTGCCAAGTGAAATCAAATGTTTCAAATACCCAAAGTAATGTATAGTGTGCTCAAAAGAACAAATCTACCAAATTAAATTTCCTCCATGTTGATTGATCGAAGTTTGTGTGATGGTTGTGGCCGGTATTAGTGTTTACTAACCCATTAGGCTTGACAAGGCACTCTTTGGTGAACTTGATGCTTGTTAGAAGCGGCTTGAGTATCCCATGCATTTGTTACGGTTTCCTAAACCTTTCATTTGAACTTGCATTTCTCTATTAGAATTGGTTAACTTGTAATTGAAAGTGAGTATGTTCTTAGTCTAGTTGAGCTTACTCGAGGGCGAGTAAGATCTAAGTGTGGGGGATTTGATGTGACAGTTATATACCGTCTTTACCAACCCAATTCTTAGCTACTTTAGCCTTGATATATGTTATTTATAGTTATTTTAGCTCATTAATGCATTTTTGTAGTAGTTGCATTGTTTGGATGTGTTTCTATGCAATTTCGGTTTAATGTGTAGGTATCAGTTCGAGAATCGCATTTCGAGTTTGGGAAGTGACTTGGACATTTTTACACTTATATTTTGTACTAAATTCATGCCAAGTAATGCGTTAATTACATTTGAAATATTGTGGATTAAAGACAAGTCAAGGCCCAAAGATGAAGGTCAAAGCGCGGAAGCAAGTGCGTGGCGCAGCAAAAAGCCGCGAGGCACGGCAAAAATGGTTGTTCACTAGCCGCGTGGCGCGGCACAGCATTGGATTCCGACGACTCTTCTAATTCTTCTTTAATTCGGCAATTATGCTCATATTTTATGAGGCTTTAATAGGCTTTATGAAGATTCTCTTTGAAGACCTATATAAGAAGATGGTATTGATCAAATTACACACACTTCATCCACCTTTAAATCATTAGAAACATCAAAACAAGTTCTAGTTTATAGTTTGTTTACTTATTGTATGGAAGACTAACTTCCTTATCTTGGGTCAAGCAATTGAAGCAAATGAACTAGTGTTTTGTAAGACTCTTTTATTCTTTGTTATTATATCTTGAATATTGATTTATATTCTCAATTCATTCTTAAGATTATTGATAATTCTTGCTAGTTTGATCACCTAGTTTGTCTTATCTATAATCTATTGCTAGTTTAGGAATTTGAATCTTTTGTTCACTTGCCTAGACATTGGTAGCAACTATAGTTCATCAATTTGTATGGTTTTCATCGTTGTTGGATTGTAGGAGAATATTTATCATATGAATTAAAGTGTAGAACCGCTTGTGTATTCATTTGTTCATCTTTGTTAGCTTCTCTAGTTATAACCTATGATATGATTGAATTTAGATACGCTAGACTAGATTGTCATCGCCATAAGGGTTGTTTATATGCGCTTTTTGCAGTCAATGACTAAAAAGTAAGGAGAAGTAGAAACTTATGTTTTCACAATAAAGTATTTAAGAGTAATTAGAGTCTAAAAGAGTCAATGATCAAAGTTAACTCATTTGTGGAAATTGTAAGACCCAAAATCTTTTTAGAATTTAATTTACTCCAATCTTTTAATATTACTTTGCTAGATTAGACTCAAACCGCTAATACCCCCAATTTGGTTACTTTAGAACTATTTACATAACACACGTTAAACATAGACCTTCCTTGTGGGATCGACCACTACTTACCCTTACTATTGTTAGAGTTAGTAGTGGATAAAAATACTAATTTGGAGACTCACGACAACGCTAGCCGCCCGACTTGAAAAGTCGATTTTTAGTTTCATTCATTGTTTTACGTTTCATTTAAAACAAAGTTTTTAAACGCGATTTTAACTCGATTTTGGAACGGTCTTTGAGCTCTCTGTGCTGAGACTTAACACCATTTCCCATAATAACCAACACATCCAAAATGTAAACCATAATCCCAAAAACCATCTTACCAACTTTTGTGCCTAGTGGACCACCCTAACCCCTCCAAAATATCGACGCAAAACATCTCAACACTAATATTGCTGCTCTATTTTTACAGCACATATCGACACCTAAAAACCCTGCCTTTCAACACCAAACACTACCCATCATAGACCACGTCTTGGCCCACACCTAACCCACAACTATGACCCAAATCCAACCCACACCGACCCAAATTAATCGAGCATGTTCCCCTGTTTTCGCTCACGAAACAGGGCACCCAAACTTGCTTTGTTTGACCCGTTTACTCCCCCTCGAAACCCCGAGTAATATCCTACCCTATATCTCCTACTTTAATCCCAAGTAATGAGTATCTTGAGCCTTCCAAAAAACCTTCCAAAGCTCTCATAAAATATCCCTCAAAACTTAAACAATCTTCTCACATATTCTTTCCAAATCTCCCTCAAATTCTATCCGATAACTATAACTCGTCTGCATTAATTATCCTCCATTATATACTCAATATAAAATCGAAATAGTCCATAATAACACACGAAAAACGCAGCAATGACCGACAAGAAAATTAGAGCAGAATCTATCTCAAAACCCAATTCAACCTCTCATCTTTCTCTCCATCTTACACATTCATTCATCCTTCATTAAGACTTTTAAAACTACCCTAATATTCACCTCTTAGTATCCTACTAATACCCAAAAGCACTCGAGAAGAAAATCTTAAAAATCGTTCCAAAACTATCCAACAAATCACACCAAACAAACCCCTTGTTTTTGCAAAAACAGAGTTTGCAAACAGTCTCCCTTCTCACTCGTTTTTATCCGAGTTGCGACTTAGTACACCAAAACTTAGTAGTACTTCCATAAACTAGGGAATCCCATGATTCTAGAACATTTTTCGGGTTGAAAATAAATCTAGAAACGAAGTCACGATGTCGATTTTAAAACAGCCATTTACAAACCATACGGGTTTACAATTTCGCTAATAAAAACTATCGATGACGTACCCTTTCTTGTTTGAAATATACATTTACAAATCATACACGACTTCTAGACGGTGTCCTGATTTACTTGTAGGTTGAGAGTGCAAATAATTCCATGTTCTTTTCCTTTTTCTTTTTGAGTTTGTTTGTTATTGACTAACATTCTAATATGTTTGTTTTTTGTGTTTAGTTATTGTTTCTAACCTTACAAACTATTATTTTATTGTCACATTCCATCATGTATTTATCGTTACTAACAATTTATTTCCGCATCATGATTTTATTTACGTTTTATTAATTTTAAATCAAGTATCGATTGTATCTCATAGATATGGGTTGATATAAGACAAATAACGATTTAAGTATGATTTAAGTTCGATTTAATTAATAGATCGAATTGAATCGTCTTTCTAGTTTATCTTTTTTTGGTTTATTTAGTCTTTTATTAATTAAATTTTTTAAGTTATTTAGCATAGTATAATTTACAATAATTACTAAATTCGAACATAAAATGATTTTGCAATGCTATTAAATGATCAAGGGAGAATAAAATATGATTTAAATTAAGGTAGAACAAAATTATACTTTTTATTATTATATTTTGATTAACCATGTGATAATTAGAATTTAATTTTTATATTATAGAATTTGTAGAACTTTGTTTAGTATTTTTAACTATTTATTTTAAGCATTTAGAATTAGTATTTGTAAATAAAAAATAACAAAAACCAAATCCGTGCAGTACACGAGTCTGCTCTGGGCAAAGTCGTTTTTTTTATCCGTGCAGGCACGGGTCTGGACTGTTTGTTTTCTTTTCTTTTATGCCTTTGCAATTGTCTATTAATCTAATTTGAAAAAATATGGGTTGTTAAATAATTTAAATAAATTGGACCCAACTTAAGAAGTAAGTTGAACTTAACTAATTTTAGGCCTTTACTTTAATTACTTCTTTTATTTAATTCAATTTTTGTCTAATTTATTAATAATCTAATATAAATTGTCTAACTTGTGAATTGATGTGTAATTCTAATTAGTGTCCTTTTAATGTCTCGTTTTTTTTTATATTTGTATAGTGTACTTCATTAAATCAATTGTATATTAATTATGGTTCATAGTTAGTCCATTTGTATCAAATCGAGTAGTAATTTAATTATTGTTTTGAGTCTGTTTTGTGGCATGATGGCCGAGTTGTGGTAGGATAGATCCCAATGGCTCCCCTCTCCTCCAGAACCACGTTTGTTTATTTTATGTTATAATATATGAACTCACATGCAACACAACTACGACGAAAGAGCATAAATGCTTTAAACCACGTGGAAGTCAATCACACATGCTTAGGGATTATTTGTAAAACGGGTAGTAGCATTACATATTTCGTGGTAGCTATGACCTTTTTTAAAATTTAGCACTTGACTTAGTAGAGGCCGTTATGAAACGCGTGGGGTAGGTTTTTTGAATACAAAAGACTTTCCAGCACGCACCTTGACCCCTTACTCAAATCTATGGTTTTCGGATTGCCTAATCCATATGTGACACGCCGGGATGATGCAATAAACTAAACACATAGATTTGCAGCGGAAATAAAAGATTTTTAAAACTTTAGAAGCAAAACCGCAAATGTCACTATTTTATAAAACTGAAACATAGTTTAATAAATCATTTATAAAAATTGTAACGTAAATAAATACAAGGGATTCCGATCCCTTGATGAATACACAAATAATGTAATAAAAACTACAATAGACTACAACGTTAAGGGTGAATCGAAGTAAGTACAACGCTCGCTAGCTCACTTGTCAAAACTTCATGCAAACACCAACCTCTTGTCCCAGCCATATCACATTGAAACAAACAAAATTAGAGCATGTAAGCTGATGTGGTCGTTATACACCAAAAATAAAACCTAAGTCTACTAACTAAGAAGATAGCGGAAGTAGGGTCGATCTCCACAGGGAGGAAACTAATTAACTGAAATCTAAATCTGCAAGTAACAATCTAGGGGGGTTTTGAAATGGTTTTAACTAAACTAAATAAGATTAAAGGAAAGAGAATTAAAGGAAGAAATAAATATGAAATAAATCAGATAAAGAGAAATATGCTAGGATTCGGTCTACTGCAGTATCGGCATCTATGGGTCAACTAAGTCAGTCAATCTATCAATGAGAAGGGCAATGGTTTTATCCTCTCGGTCTCAAACCGCCCTAGGGATTTTCCTAATTAACTCTCCTCCTCTTAGGAGTCACCTATCGATTCTAAGCAAGCCTTCCCTTCCAATCTCTCGATCCAGGTCGGGGTTAACTACCTAGCCTAGTCTCCTGCGTATACTCATTCGACTAAAACTCAATTAAATTGCTTAGACTGATTCTCATATTCAAGACTAACTAAAATAATCTATCCTAACATGCCTCTACTACAGTTTCCCTCATCCCAACATACAAAAGAATTAGCTACTCATGCTATTAACTATGCTAACAAAGACAATTGAACATATGACGATAGACATAATAAAATCGCAATTAACAAGCATGACAATAATAACGCAGTAATTAAGAAGAGTAAACAGTGATTGAGACTAAAATAAGGATTAAGAATAAAGAGAGAAAAGTAGTTTACAATCTTAGCAAATCCGGCGTAAAGAACAAATCCTACGTCGATAAACCCGAATGCAAACCAAAGATAAAGTTCAGAAACTAATGAAAGATTAATATCTGCTAATTACTGAATGATTAAAACTGAATAATAATTGCCTCCTCACTAATGACGTAAATAAGAGTCATATATAGTGTATAACACGACTCTAAACCTAATTAAGCTTATGGACTTAAAGCCCGTGATAGGATCTACTCGATCGAGGGAAATAACCACTCGATCGAGGCTTTTATTCATGGAAATCAGTCGATCGAGCATTTCATCTACTCGATCGACCAACTGGTAAACGGCTTCTACTCGATCGACCAAAGGATGTAGCTCGATCAAGTTCTTCTGGCTTCAACTCACCTCGATCGACCAAATGCATAGTCGATCGAGGTCTTCTGGCATAGTACATAGTAAGAGTCATGACTTTGGGCTTGATGATGAATGGTTTCACGCTTCCCAAGGCAAGAGCTCCTGTCCCGATCCTTCCATTCTCCTAAATGCATGCAAAGTGGACTGCTTTGGCTCGGTTTCCGCTACTACACAGCTTGTACCTACAAAATGGTAATGAAAGTACAAAGTAGCCAAATAGAGGCATATGGTGATATAATATCACCTAAATGACATAGAAATGCGTGCATAAATGGACTAGAAAGTCTATGTAAAATACACGCATCAAACTTCCCCAAACCAAACCTTTGCTTGTCCTCAAGCAAACTAAATGCAGCTAAATGGAACAAAATAAACCTAGGGGAATGGAGCAAGTCTCAGAGCTAGCAACAAGTCGATGTTAAACAGTTTAATGCACTCGATCAATCGCTACAAAGCTTAATACGAAAGTGAACGAATTTATACAATCTTGGAAATAAATTAGATTTTCGACCTTGCAAGACTCAACCAAATTCGGACTCTCACGGGTCACTCTTCTCTCAACAAGCAAATGGTAAGTAAATATGTATAAGAAAGAGAGAAGAAAATATAGTCACTCACCTAGACTACAACCGACACAACATGCATTGCTAACTAACATGAAAGATGATTCAAGCACCGTACACACGCATAACCACCGTTCAAGGACAATCACGTGCCGAACATTTGCAAAATATGTATATGTGAGGCTAATTGGTAAGAAGGGGCAAAACAATTAATGGAAATGTGAGGGTAAATAGCCAAGCTAGTTCCTAACAAGACCGCAATATAACTCGTTCCATTCTTCCAATTATCAAAATTAAGCTCAATGCCTTAACCAATATAGGCATAAACAACACAAATCCCATATAACACCTCGACAAGATAATGATACGCATAGGAAGTGTAGAAAACAATAACTTCAGCCAATCATTTTTCAATATATTTTTTCATTTTTTCTTTCTTTTCTTTTCTTTTTCTTTCTCTTGGCTGATCGAGGAATAACCTCTCGATCGAGCAGAACAAGTCACTCGATCGAGGCACATAAACACAAAATCTGCTCGATCGACTAAACAAGTACTCGATCGAGACACTATCAACACTTCTCTTCTTTTTTCTCGTAAATACCCACTCCAATCAATGAAACGAGCCAAAAACTGACACAATGACGTAATATACCTCGACTACTAAACTAGCTCGGCAAAGGTAGGCTAAGTTTAGGATGTAGTTAAGGGAAAAAGGCAGATGTGGCTTTATGTGGAGTTAAATGGGGTAAAAAGAGGAAAAGGGAGATGCAAATATTCTCAAAACACGTAATACCGACCACAAACCCAATGCGTGCAGGCAATAAGAAATCAAAATTCATATACAAGCAAATGACACGAGGTGTGGGGAGTAACTACTCTCATTCCTAGATGAACTTGTCATGAATGTCACCAGTTATAGGCTCTAAAATCTCAGAAAATATAAGTAGTTTGCCAAAATGTTAAGTCAAGTCTAATAATCAATTTCTAATTCCAACACAAAATTCAACAGTTCACTATCCGATTTCACTAAGTAAGTTAAGAAAGGTGCAAAGAATAGCATAAAATAGACTTGTAGTGCAATTTCATCATGAACAAGACTCCAATCCAACTCAAATATATGCAAAAATAAACGTGATATTTTTGATTTTTTCAAATTATTCTAATTAACATGAATTGTAAACGTGAATGCAATACAAATGCAAATGCAGACGCAAAAGGATGTAAAACACTTCTCCAAACCAAAACAAACAATGTCCTCATTGACTATAGCACAACAGCATATAAGGGAAAGGGAAAAAAACAACCTAATACATGTTCCTAAGGAATGAAATATATATGAAGAATGGAAAAACAAAAGGGACATAAACAACTCACAAAACAGAGGCTTCCCCAAACCAACATCAAACTGGGGGTCGATCGAGTAGAAATTCTACTCGATCGAGCACATCGTCAGACATAACCGCTCGATCGAGTAACTCTGGTTTGCTCGATCGAGCACTTTCGCAAATGCACAGCTTTCGGTTTTGAGCAATTGTTTTCCGCTTCTACTCCTGCAAAACCGATGCCAACCGATACAAAAAAATACCAAAAATTGTCTAGCAGGAAAAGTGAATTGTCCATCTAAACTACGGATTATCACGTAGTAGTCTAATTGTCTAACTGAAAACGCAATAAATTGTTTTTACAAGTTGCACGGGGTTGCAAACCCGGCTACCAACCAAATAGTTTCATGAGAAGGCCACTGTTTGGCCTTTGACTTGCGGAAGTACCCTCAGCTGCGGTAAGTTCCGTCTTCTTCCTCCATACGTACGTTGGTTTCTTGGAGTCTAGCTCCACTTCGGAATCACTTGCGTACATGCGGGCTCCTTTGTCCTTCTTGGGCTTCTTCTTCTTGACGTCGTCACGCAAACCGGGCTTTCCCTTTTCCAGCTCCAATGCCGCCGCTTTATGATCTGTAAGGCAACATACAACAGCATGTTCCTCCAATTTGCTCCCAAGCTGGGGCGGAGGTGTTACGGTAGCAACGGGGATATCACAGATAAGAGCTATAGGTTCGATAGGAACCGAAGCTTTGTCATGCGTGAATAAATCAGGTGCGATATCAGATAAGGGAAGTGCGTAGCATGGTGACACAAGCATAGGACCCTTATTAACATGAGACTGCGTAAATACTAAATTCTACCCACCTATTTGAAAAGTCAGAGTCTGTAACCCAACATCAATAACCGCTTGCGCAGTATGCAAGAACGGTCTTCCCAAAATGATGGGAGTGTGAGCATCCTCAGGTATATCCAAAACTATGAAATCGACCGGGATAAAGAATTTTCCTATTTGCACAGGAATATCCTCTATGATTCCTAAGGGTCGAGACAAGGTCCTATCTGCCATCTATACTATCATGTTTGTACACTGAAGCTTCGTAAAGCCTAACCGTTTGGCTAAAGACAAAGGTAAGACGCTAACACTAGCTCCTAGGTCACATAACGCGTTGTCTATGAGATAGGTACCTATATGACACGGTATAGAGAAACTACCTGGGTCAGACAGCTTAGGGGGGCATTTATTCTGGAGGAACGCAGAGCATTCCTCGGTTAAAGCTACAGTCTCTACAGTGTCTACGGACCTCTTACGCAAAAGAATTTCACGCATAAATTTTAGGTAAGAGGGTACCTTTAATAGGAGGTCTGCAAAAGGAACGTTCACCTTGAGATCGCGTACAATGTCAGCGAACCGAGCAAATTCCTTCTCGACCTTAGCCTTCTTTAATCGACCAGGAAACGGAACTGGAATGTCAGGATTACCACGTTGCATATCCTTGACAATGGCATTGTTAATCATCCGCTTGCTTAACCCCTTCGAACGAGCTTCTCGCTCATGAAAACCCATCGATCGAGTATCAATATCACTCGATCAAAGATTATCAGAGTTTAAACTGCTCGATCGAGCAGCTTCCTCAGTCAATTTATTCGATCGAGCAACTTGATTCTCTCGATTGACCACTTGTCTATCAGAATCACTCGATCGACCATCAACAACCTCTCGATCGAGTAACATGCTTTCTGATTCACTCGATCGACTAACACCTATCTCTCGATCGAGTAGTTTCTCCTTCATTTCATTCGATCGACTAGCAATAACCTCTCGATCGATTACATTATCAGCGACAGTCTTCGCAACATCAGGATGCGCACCAGAAATATCAGCAGCTGTACCAGGATTGTCATAAGCAAGACCGCTTCTCAGAGTAATCATATTCAGCGTCTCCTTGTTCTTGTCAGTTTGAGACGGTAACTGCCCAGGTTGCCTAGTCGATTGAGCTCCTGCCAATTGAGCAATCTGCGACTCCAAAAGCTTAATAGTAGCATTCGTTGCTTGATCAGTTTTGCTCATTTGGATAGCTAAAGCTTGGATCATAGACTTTAACTCTCCGATTTCTGAAATTCCTCCAGATGAGGAACTAGCATGCTGTGAAGACTGGATGTTCTGAAATCCTTGCTTGTGCGGCGGTTGATACATCGGTTGTGGTGGTGGAGGTGTAGGATTTAAGACGTTCTGGCTCGTCCATCTCAAATTGGGATGGATATTCCCTTGATTGTAATACCCACCTCCTTGACGGTATTGTTGAAAGGAAAAGACTTGTTCCTTTTCACCAAGACAGTCTATAGCCGTGTGACCAGTTTCGCCACACCTCTTGCAAGTAATCACATCATCCCGCTGCAGCAAATGAACCGTCTGCTGGTTATCTTCAGCTTTCTTCTCCCATTTATCAAGTCTGGCATTTAGTTTATCGAATTTTGCATCCAGACCTTCAGAATCAACACTAGCTATCGTCCGTGTACCACTCCTCGGATTACCATATTCAGCACAATGGGTTGCCATCTCCTCAATCAGTTTCCAACCCTTATCGTCCTCTATTTCCTTCTGGAACCTCCCGTTTGACGCGGCATCTAGAATGGCTCGATGATCGTCATATAACCCGGTGTAGAACTGGTTACACAGAAACCACTGCTCGAACCCATGGTGAGGAACAGACCTCACTAGCGTCTTGATTCGATCCCAGGACTCATAGAGATTTTCATGAACCGTTTGCTTGAAATTAGTAATCTGACCCCTCAAAGCATTCGTCCTCTGCGGTGGGAAGTACTTCTTGTAGAAGGCCAGTGCGAGTGTGGTCCAATCGGTAATACCCAATTCTTCTCGATTCAAGTTCTTCAACCAGTCTTTGGCGTTATCAGTAAGGGAAAAAGGAAACAAGAATTTCTTGATCTTGTCAGTTGTCACCCCTTTGGAAACCGGAATAGAAGAACAGTAGTCAGCAAACGTCTCCATATGCTTCCTCGGATCTTCTCCAGCCACATCCGTATACTTATCCTGCTGGACAAGCTTGATATAAGACGGACGAAGATCGAAAGTGGTTCCATCTTCGTCCGTTGTAAGTTTGAATCCTTGAGGTATACATGCAGCTGTAGGCTCAGAATGGCTAGCAATATTAGGCATCCTTGCTGGAATGGTAGTCTCAACAGTTAAATCTTCCTCGAAAATGAAACTGTCAAAGACGGATTCAGAAGTACTCAAGTCTTCCTCCTGAATAGTCTTATCTAACCCTCTTTTCCTGCGTAGGAAGGTTCTTTCAAGCTCTGGATCAGCTTCCACTAATTCGAGCCTTTGGGACCTGCTCATACACAACTATAAAGAGAAAGATAAGAACAGTCTTAAGGAATTAGAAATTCCTTAAGACGAGACAGAAATAAATAACAGAAAATTAAATTGCCTCCCCGGCAACGGCGCCAAAATTTGATGTGTGTCGTTATACACCAAAAATAAAACCTAAGTCTACTAACTAAGAAGATAGCGGAAGTAGGGTCGATCTCCACAGGGAGGAAACTAATTAACTGAAATCTAAATCTGCAAGTAACAATCTAGGGGGGTTTTGAAATGGTTTTAACTAAACTAAATAAGATTAAAGGAAAGAGAATTAAAGGAAGAAATAAATATGAAATAAATCAGATAAAGAGAAATATGCTAGGATTCGGTCTACTGCAGTATCGGCATCTATGGGTCAACTAAGTCAGTCAATCTATCAATGAGAAGGGCAATGGTTTTATCCTCTCGGTCTCAAACCGCCCTAGGGATTTTCCTAATTAACTCTCCTCCTCTTAGGAGTCACCTATCGATTCTAAGCAAGCCTTCCCTTCCAATCTCTCGATCCAGGTCGGGGTTAACTACCTAGCCTAGTCTCCTGCGTATACTCATTCGACTAAAACTCAATTAAATTGCTTAGACTGATTCTCATATTCAAGACTAACTAAAATAATCTATCCTAACATGCCTCTACTACAGTTTCCCTCATCCCAACATACAAAAGAATTAGCTACTCATGCTATTAACTATGCTAACAAAGACAATTGAACATATGACGATAGACATAATAAAATCGCAATTAACAAGCATGACAATAATAACGCAGTAATTAAGAAGAGTAAACAGTGATTGAGACTAAAATAAGGATTAAGAATAAAGAGAGAAAAGTAGTTTACAATCTTAGCAAATCCGGCGTAAAGAACAAATCCTACGTCGATAAACCCGAATGCAAACCAAAGATAAAGTTCAGAAACTAATGAAAGATTAATGTCTGCTAATTACTGAATGATTAAAACTGAATAATAATTGCCTCCTCACTAATGACGTAAATAAGAGTCATATATAGTGTATAACACGACTCTAAACCTAATTAAGCTTATGGACTTAAAGCCCGTGATAGGATCTACTCGATCGAGGGAAATAACCACTCGATCGAGGCTTTTATTCATGGAAATCAGTCGATCGAGCATTTCATCTACTCGATCGACCAACTGGTAAACGGCTTCTACTCGATCGACCAAAGGATGTAGCTCGATCAAGTTCTTCTGGCTTCAACTCACCTCGATCGACCAAATGCATAGTCGATCGAGGTCTTCTGGCATAGTACATAGTAAGAGTCATGACTTTGGGCTTGATGATGAATGGTTTCACGCTTCCCAAGGCAAGAGCTCCTGTCCCGATCCTTCCATTCTCCTAAATGCATGCAAAGTGGACTGCTTTGGCTCGGTTTCCGCTACTACACAGCTTGTACCTACAAAATGGTAATGAAAGTACAAAGTAGCCAAATAGAGGCATATGGTGATATAATATCACCTAAATGACATAGAAATGCGTGCATAAATGGACTAGAAAGTCTATGTAAAATACACGCATCAAACTTCCCCAAACCAAACCTTTGCTTGTCCTCAAGCAAACTAAATGCAGCTAAATGGAACAAAATAAACCTAGGGGAATGGAGCAAGTCTCAGAGCTAGCAACAAGTCGATGTTAAACAGTTTAATGCACTTGATCAATCGCTACAAAGCTTAATACGAAAGTGAACGAATTTATACAATCTTGGAAATAAATTAGATTTTCGACCTTGCAAGACTCAACCAAATTCGGACTCTCACGGGTCACTCTTCTCTCAACAAGCAAATGGTAAGTAAATATGTATAAGAAAGAGAGAAGAAAATATAGTCACTCACCTAGACTACGACCGACACAACATGCATTGCTAACTAATATGAAAGATGATTCAAGCACCGTACACACGCATAACCACCGTTCAAGGACAATCACGTGCCGAACATTTGCAAAATATGGATATGTGAGGCTAATTGGTAAGAAGGGGCAAAATAATTAATGGAAATGTGAGGGTAAATAGCCAAGCTAGTTCCTAACAAGACCGCAATATAACTCGTTCCATTCTTCCAATTATCAAAATTAAGCTCAATGCCTTAACCAATATAGGCATAAACAACACAAATCCCATATAACACCTCGACAAGATAATGATACGCATAGGAAGTGTAGAAAACAATAACTTCAGCCAATCATTTTTCAATATATTTTTTCATTTTTTCTTTCTTTTCTTTTCTTTTTCTTTCTCTTGGCTGATCGAGGAATAACCTCTCGATCGAGCAGAACAAGTCACTCGATCGAGGCACATAAACACAAAATCTGCTCGATCGACTAAACAAGTACTCGATCGAGACACTATCAACACTTCTCTTCTTTTTTCTCGTAAATACCCACTCCAATCAATGAAACGAGCCAAAAACTGACACAATGACGTAATATACCTCGACTACTAAACTAGCTCGGCAAAGGTAGGCTAAGTTTAGGATGTAGTTAAGGGAAAAAGGCAGATGTGGCTTTATGTGGAGTTAAATGGGGTAAAATGAGGAAAAGGGAGATGCAAATATTCTCAAAACACGTAATACCGACCACAAACCCAATGCGTGCAGGCAATAAGAAATCAAAATTCATATACAAGCAAATGACACGAGGTGTGGGGAGTAACTACTCTCATTCCTAGATGAACTTGTCATGAATGTCACCAGTTATAGGCTCTAAAATCTCAGAAAATATAAGTAGTTTGCCAAAATGTTAAGTCAAGTCTAATAATCAATTTCTAATTCCAACACAAAATTCAACAGTTCACTATCCGATTTCACTAAGTAAGTTAAGAAAGGTGCAAAGAATAGCATAAAATAGACTTGTAGTGCAATTTCATCATGAACAAGACTCCAATCCAACTCAAATATATGCAAAAATAAACGTGATATTTTTGATTTTTTCAAATTATTCTAATTAACATGAATTGTAAACGTGAATGCAATACAAATGCAAATGCAGACGCAAAAGGATGTAAAACACTTCTCCAAACCAAAACAAACAATGTCCTCATTGACTATAGCACAACAGCATATAAGGGAAAGGGAAAAAAACAACCTAATACATGTTCCTAAGGAATGAAATATATATGAAGAATGGAAAAACAAAAGGGACATAAACAACTCACAAAACAGAGGCTTCCCCAAACCAACATCAAACTGGGGGTCGATCGAGTAGAAATTCTACTCGATCGAGCACATCGTCAGACATAACCGCTCGATCGAGTAACTCTGGTTTGCTCGATCGAGCACTTTCGCAAATGCACAGCTTTCGGTTTTGAGCAATTGTTTTCCGCTTCTACTCCTGCAAAACCGATGCCAACCGATACAAAAAAATACCAAAAATTGTCTAGCAGGAAAAGTGAATTGTCCATCTAAACTACGGATTATCACGTAGTAGTCTAATTGTCTAACTGAAAACGCAATAAATTGTTTTTACAAGTTGCACGGGGTTGCAAACCCGGCTACCAACCAAATAGTTTCATGAGAAGGCCACTGTTTGGCCTTTGACTTGCGGAAGTACCCTCAGCTGCGGTAAGTTCCGTCTTCTTCCTCCATACGTACGTTGGTTTCTTGGAGTCTAGCTCCACTTCGGAATCACTTGCGTACATGCGGGCTCCTTTGTCCTTCTTGGGCTTCTTCTTCTTGACGTCGTCACGCAAACCGGGCTTTCCCTTTTCCAGCTCCAATGCCGCCGCTTTATGATCTGTAAGGCAACATACAACAGCATGTTCCTCCAATTTGCTCCCAAGCTGGGGCGGAGGTGTTACGGTAGCAACGGGGATATCACAGATAAGAGCTATAGGTTCGATAGGAACCGAAGCTTTGTCATGCGTGAATAAATCAGGTGCGATATCAGATAAGGGAAGTGCGTAGCATGGTGACACAAGCATAGGACCCTTATTAACATGAGACTGCGTAAATACTAAATTCTACCCACCTATTTGAAAAGTCAGAGTCTGTAACCCAACATCAATAACCGCTTGCGCAGTATGCAAGAACGGTCTTCCCAAAATGATGGGAGTGTGAGCATCCTCAGGTATATCCAAAACTATGAAATCGACCGGGATAAAGAATTTTCCTATTTGCACAGGAATATCCTCTATGATTCCTAAGGGTCGAGACAAGGTCCTATCTGCCATCTATACTATCATGTTTGTACACTGAAGCTTCGTAAAGCCTAACCGTTTGGCTAAAGACAAAGGTAAGACGCTAACACTAGCTCCTAGGTCACATAACGCGTTGTCTATGAGATAGGTACCTATATGACACGGTATAGAGAAACTACCTGGGTCAGACAGCTTAGGGGGGCATTTATTCTGGAGGAACGCAGAGCATTCCTCGGTTAAAGCTACAGTCTCTACAGTGTCTACGGACCTCTTACGCAAAAGAATTTCACGCATAAATTTTAGGTAAGAGGGTACCTTTAATAGGAGGTCTGCAAAAGGAACGTTCACCTTGAGATCGCGTACAATGTCAGCGAACCGAGCAAATTCCTTCTCGACCTTAGCCTTCTTTAATCGACCAGGAAACGGAACTGGAATGTCAGGATTACCACGTTGCATATCCTTGACAATGGCATTGTTAATCATCCGCTTGCTTAACCCCTTCGAACGAGCTTCTCGCTCATGAAAACCCATCGATCGAGTATCAATATCACTCGATCAAAGATTATCAGAGTTTAAACTGCTCGATCGAGCAGCTTCCTCAGTCAATTTATTCGATCGAGCAACTTGATTCTCTCGATTGACCACTTGTCTATCAGAATCACTCGATCGACCATCAACAACCTCTCGATCGAGTAACATGCTTTCTGATTCACTCGATCGACTAACACCTATCTCTCGATCGAGTAGTTTCTCCTTCATTTCATTCGATCGACTAGCAATAACCTCTCGATCGATTACATTATCAGCGACAGTCTTCGCAACATCAGGATGCGCACCAGAAATATCAGCAGCTGTACCAGGATTGTCATAAGCAAGACCGCTTCTCAGAGTAATCATATTCAGCGTCTCCTTGTTCTTGTCAGTTTGAGACGGTAACTGCCCAGGTTGCCTAGTCGATTGAGCTCCTGCCAATTGAGCAATCTGCGACTCCAAAAGCTTAATAGTAGCATTCGTTGCTTGATCAGTTTTGCTCATTTGGATAGCTAAAGCTTGGATCATAGACTTTAACTCTCCGATTTCTGAAATTCCTCCAGATGAGGAACTAGCATGCTGTGAAGACTGGATGTTCTGAAATCCTTGCTTGTGCGGCGGTTGATACATCGGTTGTGGTGGTGGAGGTGTAGGATTTAAGACGTTCTGGCTCGTCCATCTCAAATTGGGATGGATATTCCCTTGATTGTAATACCCACCTCCTTGACGGTATTGTTGAAAGGAAAAGACTTGTTCCTTTTCACCAAGACAGTCTATAGCCGTGTGACCAGTTTCGCCACACCTCTTGCAAGTAATCACATCATCCCGCTGCAGCAAATGAACCGTCTGCTGGTTATCTTCAGCTTTCTTCTCCCATTTATCAAGTCTGGCATTTAGTTTATCGAATTTTGCATCCAGACCTTCAGAATCAACACTAGCTATCGTCCGTGTACCACTCCTCGGATTACCATATTCAGCACAATGGGTTGCCATCTCCTCAATCAGTTTCCAACCCTTATCGTCCTCTATTTCCTTCTGGAACCTCCCGTTTGACGCGGCATCTAGAATGGCTCGATGATCGTCATATAACCCGGTGTAGAACTGGTTACACAGAAACCACTGCTCGAACCCATGGTGAGGAACAGACCTCACTAGCGTCTTGATTCGATCCCAGGACTCATAGAGATTTTCATGAACCGTTTGCTTGAAATTAGTAATCTGACCCCTCAAAGCATTCGTCCTCTGCGGTGGGAAGTACTTCTTGTAGAAGGCCAGTGCGAGTGTGGTCCAATCGGTAATACCCAATTCTTCTCGATTCAAGTTCTTCAACCAGTCTTTGGCGTTATCAGTAAGGGAAAAAGGAAACAAGAATTTCTTGATCTTGTCAGTTGTCACCCCTTTGGAAACCGGAATAGAAGAACAGTAGTCAGCAAACGTCTCCATATGCTTCCTCGGATCTTCTCCAGCCACATCCGTATACTTATCCTGCTGGACAAGCTTGATATAAGACGGACGAAGATCGAAAGTGGTTCCATCTTCGTCCGTTGTAAGTTTGAATCCTTGAGGTATACATGCAGCTGTAGGCTCAGAATGGCTAGCAATATTAGGCATCCTTGCTGGAATGGTAGTCTCAACAGTTAAATCTTCCTCGAAAATGAAACTGTCAAAGACGGATTCAGAAGTACTCAAGTCTTCCTCCTGAATAGTCTTATCTAACCCTCTTTTCCTGCGTAGGAAGGTTCTTTCAAGCTCTGGATCAGCTTCCACTAATTCGAGCCTTTGGGACCTGCTCATACACAACTATAAAGAGAAAGATAAGAACAGTCTTAAGGAATTAGAAATTCCTTAAGACGAGACAGAAATAAATAACAGAAAATTAAATTGCCTACCCGGCAACGGCGCCAAAATTTGATGTGGTCGTTATACACCAAAAATAAAACCTAAGTCTACTAACTAAGAAGATAGCGGAAGTAGGGTCGATCTCCACAGGGAGGAAACTAATTAACTGAAATCTAAATCTGCAAGTAACAATCTAGGGGGGTTTTGAAATGGTTTTAACTAAACTAAATAAGATTAAAGGAAAGAGAATTAAAGGAAGAAATAAATATGAAATAAATCAGATAAAGAGAAATATGCTAGGATTCGGTCTACTGCAGTATCGGCATCTATGGGTCAACTAAGTCAGTCAATCTATCAATGAGAAGGGCAATGGTTTTCTCCTCTCGGTCTCAAACCGCCCTAGGGATTTTCCTAATTAACTCTCCTCCTCTTAGGAGTCACCTATCGATTCTAAGCAAGCCTTCCCTTCCAATCTCTCGATCCAGGTCGGGGTTAACTACCTAGCCTAGTCTCCTGCGTATACTCATTCGACTAAACCTCAATTAAATTGCTTAGACTGATTCTCATATTCAAGACTAACTAAAATAATCTATCCTAACATGCCTCTACTACAGTTTCCCTCATCCCAACATACAAAAGAATTAGCTACTCATGCTATTAACTATGCTAACAAAGACAATTGAACATATGACGATAGACATAATAAAATCGCAATTAACAAGCATGACAATAATAATGCAGTAATTAAGAAGAGTAAACAGTGATTGAGACTAAAATAAGGATTAAGAATAAAGAGAGAAAAGTAGTTTACAATCTTAGCAAATCCGGCGTAAAGAACAAATCCTACGTCGATAAACCCGAATGCAAACCAAAGATAAAGTTCAGAAACTAATGAAAGATTAATATCTGCTAATTACTGAATGATTAAAACTGAATAATAATTGCCTCCTCACTAATGACGTAAATAAGAGTCATATATAGTGTATAACACGACTCTAAACCTAATTAAGCTTATGGACTTAAAGCCCGTGATAGGATCTACTCGATCGAGGGAAATAACCACTCGATCGAGGCTTTTATTCATGGAAATCAGTCGATCGAGCATTTCATCTACTCGATCGACCAACTGGTAAACGGCTTCTACTCGATCGACCAAAGGATGTAGCTCGATCAAGTTCTTCTGGCTTCAACTCACCTCGATCGACCAAATGCATAGTCGATCGAGGTCTTCTGGCATAGTACATAGTAAGAGTCATGACTTTGGGCTTGATGATGAATGGTTTCACGCTTCCCAAGGCAAGAGCTCCTGTCCCGATCCTTCCATTCTCCTAAATGCATGCAAAGTGGACTGCTTTGGCTCGGTTTCCGCTACTACACAGCTTGTACCTACAAAATGGTAATGAAAGTACAAAGTAGCCAAATAGAGGCATATGGTGATATAATATCACCTAAATGACATAGAAATGCGTGCATAAATGGACTAGAAAGTCTATGTAAAATACACGCATCAAACTTCCCCAAACCAAACCTTTGCTTGTCCTCAAGCAAACTAAATGCAGCTAAATGGAACAAAATAAACCTAGGGGAATGGAGCAAGTCTCAGAGCTAGCACAAGTCAATATTAAACAGTTTAATGCACTCGATCAATCGCTACAAAGCTTAATACGAAAGTGAACGAATTTATACAATCTTGGAAATAAATTAGATTTTCGACCTTGCAAGACTCAACCAAATTCGGACTCTCACGGGTCACTCTTCTCTCAACAAGCAAATGGTAAGTAAATATGTATAAGAAAGAGAGAAGAAAATATAGTCACTCACCTAGACTACGACCGACACAACATGCATTGCTAACTAACATGAAAGATGATTCAAGCACCGTACACACGCATAACCACCGTTCAAGGACAATCACGTGCCGAACATTTGCAAAAATATGGATATGTGAGGCTAATTGGTAAGAAGGGGCAAAACAATTAATGGAAATGTGAGGGTAAATAGCCAAGCTAGTTCCTAACAAGACCGCAATATAACTCGTTCCATTCTTCCAATTATCAAAATTAAGCTCAATGCCTTAACCATATCTAGGCATAAACAACACAAATCCCATAAAACACCTCGACAAGATAATGATACGCATAGGAGGTGTAGAAAACAATAACTTCAGCCAATCATTTTTCAATATATTTTTTCATTTTTCATATTCTTTCTTTTTTTTTCTTTCTTGGCTGATCGAGGAATAACCCCTCGATCGAGCAAACAAGTCACTCGATCGAGGCACATAAACACAAAATCTGCTCGATCGAGCTAAAAGCTACTCGATCGAGGTACTATTCATCACTTCTCTTCTTTTTCTCGCAAATATCTACTCCAATCAATGAAAACGAGTCAAAAACTGACACAACAGTAAAACATACCTCGACTACTAAACTAGCTCGGCAAAGGTAGGCTCAGTTTAGAATGTAGTTAAGGGCAACAGGCAGATATGGCTTTATGTGGAGTTAATGGGGTAAAATGAGGAAAAGGGATATGCAAATATTCTCAAAACACGTAATACCGACCACAAACCCAATGCGTGCAGATAATAAGAAATCAAAGTTCATATACAAGCAAATGACACGAGATGTGGGGAGTAACTACTCTCATTCCTAGATGAACTGGTCATGAATGTCACCAGTTATAGGCTCTAAAATCTCAGAATATATAAGTAGTTTGCCAAAATGTTAAGTCAAGTCTAATAATCAATTTCTAATTCCAACACAAAATTCAACAGTTCACTATCCGATTTCACTAAGTAAGTTAAGAAAGGTGCAAAGAATAGCATAAAATAGACTTGTAGTGCAATTTCATCATGAACAAGACTCCAATCCAACTCAAATATATGCAAAAATAAACGTGATATTTTTGATTTTTTCAAATTATTCTAATTAACATGAATTGTAAACGTGAATGCAATACAAATGCAAATGCAGACGCAAAAGGATGTAAAACACTTCTCCAAACCAAAACAAACAATGTCCTCATTGACTATAGCACAACAGCATATAAGGGAAAGGGAAAAAAACAACCTAATACATGTTCCTAAGGAATGAAATATATATGAAGAATGGAAAAACAAAAGGGACAGAAACAACTCACAAAACAGAGGCTTCCCCAAACCAGCATCAAACTGGGGGTCGATCGAGTAGAAATTCTACTCGATCGAGCACATCGTCAGACATAACCGCTCGATCGAGTAACTCTGGTTTGCTCGATCGAGCACTTTCGCAAATGCACAGCTTTCGGTTTTGAGCAATTGTTTTCCGCTTCTTCTCCTGCAAAACCGATGCCAACCGATACCAAAAACTACCAAAAATTGTCTAGCAGGAAAAGTGAATTGTCCATCTAAACTACGGATTATCACATAGTAGTCAAATTGTCTAACTGAAAACGCAATAAATTGTTTTTACAAGTTGCACGGGGTTGCAAACCCGGCCACCAACCAAATAATCATATTGATGCCTTATTAAATGACTAAAAGGTTAGTCGATGTATTTGACTAAAAGGTTAGTCAATGTGATGATGATACGATTATTTAATAACGATTAACTAATGTTAGCTGGTAATTGAATATAAAATGTTATATTTAATCCATGTATATAATGTTGGTCTAAACTAAATGTAAACTGTTATATTTAAGTTGGCGGATATGTGTTACACGATATTATTATAGTGTATTGGTCCGGCATTACTCGGTTTATGTAACGGTCCATTACAAGTAATAACTAGGATACATATTACATTATGTACATACTAAAATGATATGCTAACTAACTAATAGAGGTTGAGTTAAATAAGGAAACTAGGTTTTTATTATTCTTCCCTAATAAAAGGAGAAATAAGAAACCCTAATTGCCTTAGACTTCTCACGGCACATATAGGGAGACAAAGAAGTTTTTCTACTGACCCTAATTTGGCTCCAATCTCACGGCACACACAAAAGAAAAAGAGGAGAAAAATTCTGATTTTGACTCTCTTATTCATCTTGATATTCATCATCAATATACACACAAAATTAGAAGTAATTTTTGGGTATTCGTTCTAGCACGACGAAGGCATTTCTTGAACCATCTTGGGTGTAACGATTAGGAGAATACCTACTTTGGTATTTGTTCTTAGGCCTTTTTGTAGGACCGAAGGTTATTTCTTAATCTCTTGTTTATATTATGCAATTTCATTTATGACTAGAAATTCATATAATTATAATTTCATTATAATCCGAAAAATTTAAAGGGAAGTATACCGATATTTCCCACAAGTGGTATCAGAGCATTTGGCTATGAAATTATTTTATATGTTTTCATATTTGATGAAATATAAGATTAGAAATTTTTTGTTTTGTTTTTTTTTTGTTTTTTGTTTCGGCTGAAAGAAGAAAAAAAAAATTAGGGTTTGTTTTTTTGGTACTGTTCACGGTCAGGGAAAAAAATTTTTTGGTACTGTTCACGGCACTGTTTAGCCGTGAAGAAATTTTTTTTTTTGCCTTGTTTTTCCTTTTTGATTCATATATGTTGTTGTTTTAATATGTTAAGATAATAATATAATGAATTTGTTGATATTTTGATTTAATGAGGATTAAATTGAAATGTAAAAGGAATTTGTTTTGGATGTTAAAGAACATTCATTATGCTAAATTTTTCGATATGAATATACAAAACAATTATTATTAGTTGAGTATTTTGATAATCGATTAATTATGATTGAGATATTCATTTTAAAAGGTTAATTTGAATCATCTAGTTTGTATCAATGTTTAATAATGATTAGATGTTGAATGTTTGTACACTACAAAATAAAGTTCGTTTTGCGACGGATTATTCCGTCGCTAGATAGGGAATTTCCGTCGCTAAAGACTGATTTGCGACGGATTTGCGACGGATAGTGTCCGTCGCTTATTTTTGTCGCAAACAGTAGTAATTGCGACGGATTATTCCGTCGCACATTTTTGCGACGGAAAGTCAAATTTTTGCGACGGAAACTCCGTCGCATACATTGACTGACTTACAGCCAAGTCAAACATAAAGTCAAATGTTGCGACGGAATTTCCGTCGCAAAATTTTGACTTTCCGTCGCAACGGTTGACTGAATGTTTGACTTGACTGCCACCTGTACAGCCAAGTCAAACATAAAGTCAACATTTGCGACGGAATTTCCGTCGCAACATTTGACTTTATGTTTGACTTGGCTGTAAGTCAGTCAATGTATGCGACAGAGTTTCCGTCGCAAAGATTGACTTTGTGTTTGACTTTACTGTAAGTCAGTCAATTTTTGCGACGGAAATTCCGTCGCAATAAGGTCTGTATTTTCCAGGACCTGGCTGTTTCCTGCATCCCCTCTATACGCGTTAAAACGACAAAAAACCTGCAAATTACAGAAGTTTTCCAGCAGTTACGCGTCCAATAAAGTTACTAATGTAATACAAAACCGAACAAAGTTTTGATTTTATATCATAAAAGTAATTAAAGTCTTACAAATAAAAGGTTCAAAGTACCAAATAGTTAACTAATCACTCAAGTCAGTGGAGTGATTGGAAGGAAAGGAGGGAAAGGGGTGAATGGGTTGGACCTAGCATTATCGCCCCTATCATCACCAAAGTCGTCTCGACCCTGGTTAGGACCTCCAGTTCTGCAGTTTTGAGTAGAATTTCTTGTAACCTGACTCAAGTACTCCTCTATAGCTGCAATCCTTCGAGCCTGCTCGTCGCGCTCTTGTCTAAGTGCAGCATTCTCCTTTGACAGCTTAGTAGCCAAATTCGGGTTGCCCTGAGTTGGGTTTGAGGTAGCAACAGAGTGCCTATGATGGTCAAACAAATAATCCGCCGCTGGTCCCAATCCGTAGCATCTTCCTTTCTCGTCAAATCCAGTCTCGTCATAATAGATCTCATTATCGTCAATGTTTTCGACTCCTTGAGTTTGAAGCTGAGACTTCTTTGACATGATCCTATTCTGCATCACAAAAAAGTTCAGAATTAGTAATTGTCATTTAAATTAAGTAGTTAATGTAATTAAATATATTAATGACAAATTAAACATAAATCACTTAACAAAAAAATGCATAACTTACATAGAGTTCAGCTGGTTTTTTTGATAACTATCCACGGAACGGGTGCTTCTTTGTCTTCTCTAAGACTTGCACGGCATTTGGGGTACCAGTTGAAGATTTATCGACCTATAATTTTAATGCTTGTTAGTATAACATATATATATATATATATATATATATATATATATATATATATATAAGTATTAAATTATAATTAGATAAATAAATTAAAAATGAAAGAAGATTTATATTTACCATTTCGTCCATGATTCTCAAGGTGTTTTTTCTACCCATAATGTGAGTAGGCAACGCCTTTCCCTTCTCTTGTAACACCCGGAAATGTACCCTATTTTTCTAGTAGAAATATTTTACGAAATCTTTTCAGTAATTTTTAAGTTATAAATTATAATTTTAAGTTCCGAGTCGAATTTAGAATTTCCGAGTTCGTATTTGGAAATTCTGCGAGATTTCATGAAAAAGCCGTCTTAAGTCTAGTTTGACTTTTCTGGACTTTGGAAATCGTCTTTGACTTTTCCTACACAACTCACACTACTAACTCCTTAACCTAATTCTCCATTAAGCACAAAATCAAACAAACACAACTTTCTTCTCCCTTAAGAAATCTCATTTTTTCCCTCTTTGATTTCAAGCTTAGAATTGGCGTAGTTTCTTCGTTACTCGATAGAATTTACGTAAGTTTATCTTATTCTTCCTCCCGTACCTTCCTCTATCCGTATTGATAATAAAATTATCGTCTTTCTCGCTTTTTAAGCATTCCGTCTTTCTCAAGATGTACTTTATTCATCTTTTTGCGATCTAATTGTAGGTGGCGACCTCCAAGATCCCGACAAAGACTATTTTCTTATAGAAGAGGAGCTTGACGATCATTAGAGGCGCTCAAAGGTAACGGTGAAGGGTTACTCGGTATTACTTACGTGTTTTACATGTTATATGCTAGAAAATCGTATTTGAATACGATTAGGAAGATTAGAATCCATGTTATGATTAATGAATGATGTTATATGATGAATATTGATGATATATGTTGATTGTTGATGATTATTGGAAGTATAATTGAGTTTTGAAATGAATTGGTTGAGAATTGGAAGCTCTCGTGTGAAGAAGTGTTCCCAGCCGGTCGACCGGCCGCCGGTCTGACCACCGGCTGAGAACACTCCAGAAACCCATTTCTGAAACTGGGTTTTGCATGAAGAGGTGCTCCAGGCCGGCCAACCGGCCACCGGTCAACCCACCGGCCTGGAACACATCAGTGAAGGAAGCTTTGATTTGGTATGATTGCCTGAGCCGGTCGACCGGCCGCCGGTCGACTGACCGGCCCAGACCCCTTTTCTCTGTTTTTGGGATTTTGCCTATGTTCTGAGCCGGCCCACCGGCCGCCGGTCTCCAGCCCGGCCTGGAACACGGCTGTATATTTTTCCTTCAACTTCTAAAAACTCGTAATTTATAATAGTTCGCATGATCGGTTTGTTGTAAAATTTTACGTAATGTCTTATAATATTCATGTTTTGAATATTTGATATCTCTTTCGCATGTATCCCCTGTTTAGTGACGGTTTTCGATATGTTTTTCCCACTTTGAGTCGGTTTTTACAAATGAGTCGGTTTGAGCACTATTTTGTATTGTGCTTTGTATTCTCATTCCCTTGGCTACCTTCCCGTTCGTAAGGCTGGAATGTCGGAACGGAGAGGTATCCTACTGCTTAAATGCATGTGTTAGTGGGCATACGACGACGTTGTTGGGAGTTGAACGCTATGCGTTGATCGACCCGGCCGTCAAATGTTGTATACTTGCGAGGTGGTGTTATTTGCATGTAGCGTACCGCTTGTTATGAGGCTTGAGCTGTGTTTCCGCCTCTTTCGTGGATTGATCTACCGAATTTGGGGTACTCGGCATATATATATTATAAGCCCGAGTCTTGGATGCGAAACGCTTTATCGCATGTCGAATCGGAGAATGTGATTCCGAGAATCTGGCCAGGTTTAGATTAGGAGCCGTTTAATTATCGTTCCTACCAGGAGGAAATTAGTCTACATACGCGAAATGCTTTATCGTGTATGCGTTCAGGGAAATGCTTTATCCCGTGGATGCCATTTAATCATTCTTGCTGGGACACGATGCTAGTGCGTTTCATTTACCGTGAGATATGTCGTCTTGTGTCGTTCTTTGAATGCTTGATTTCATGATATTGTTCATGGTCATTGCATGATTGGACACCGT
>JAIUZE010047210.1:0-22490 GCA_022085475.1 Heliosperma pusillum | reverse complement strand
TTTGATTTGTTGTAAAGTGAAAAGTTGTTTATGAGTAAAGTGGGGTGAGGAGTGTCGTGTAATATAGAGCAAACTAGTGAGTTGGGTTTTGAAATTGTGGTTATGGAATTGACCCGGTATAATACTTATATTACCGTAATTAATTAGATATTAAGTTAATTGAATTAAATATCAAGATATTATGTTATTATAATGAAAAGAAATAAAATATCAAGGCTAAGAGAGGAAGCAAAACCGTGTGGTACTGGTTGATATCGGGTAGTTTGGGAAACGATTTGCTGTAATGTCGTTAAACTGATCGATAAAAGTAAATAAATATCTAGCATATTATATTAGTTTAATCAAAGAATTTTAACCTGTCTCATGGTGTGGAAACGATGACATGGGCGCGTGACTCATGCCAAAGTCGAGTTTCGATTTTGGTGCGCGCATTACGATGCGTCGGGAATAGTTAAATGACGTTCGGTTAAAACCGTAAACGTTATTCTTTAAATTCCGAATAAATTCAAAATAATTATATTAAATTATGATAAATCTTAATAAATCTAAATAAAAATAAATCAAAAATATTATTTTGTTAAATAAAATTTCGGTCTTCATACTTATGAGACGAGTCGGGAAAAGTCAACGGAAGTCAAAGTTGACTGAAAAGTCGAGAAAAGTCGAAGATGACTTAAAAGTCAAGAAAAGTTTAGGACGACTTAAAAGTCAAGAAAAAGTCAATGACGACTTTAAAAAGTCAAGGAAAAGGCAAAGACGACTTAAAAGTCAAGAAAAGTCAAAGATGACTAAAAACGGTCTTTTCATGGAATCCCTCAAAAATTCCAAATACGAACGCGGAATTTCAAAATAAGACTCGGAACAAAAATTCCTATTTTAAAAACTTAAGTTCTACTGAAAAGTGTTAGTAAATATTTTACTAGAAAAAATCGGGTACTTTTCGGGTTGTTACAATCACCCCTCCTTTTAAAAAGTTTCGTCCTCGAAACTTAGAAGAAGGAAAGTAACATATATGTAGGTCTATTTCAAAATTGTTAAAAATATATTCGTATTAAAATTACAGGGTCTTATCACTGGGGCGGAAGGTTCTCGTCAGCTGTTACGAACACCAACGTCCCAAATCAAAGACTTTAAAAGATACATTTTCGCATCAATAAATGAGAAAACTAGTTATCGAACGTCTCCAATAACGAGTCTCAACCCTCCTTGACGGTAAAACACTTGAAATCATAAAACATGTCTAAAGCTTTTAATTCAAAAACTTCATAGTAAGAATAATAACTCTATTATCTATTCCTAAAATTTCTAACTAAAGCTTATAGTAATATATATAAGAGTAATGATACTCGATAGAAGGAACTGAATATTCGAAAGAATAAATCGAATAGAAAGAAGAAAGAAAGAAGGAAAGAATAAAGAAGAACGAAGGGTGAACCCCAATACTATCTTCCCTCTATGAAAATTCTACTGTCGATAGTAACTCGACAATACTAACTGTACAAGTAAACTAGTCCTCAAGGGAGTGCAATATATCCTCAACATTTCAATCATCGGATTACTACCAAAATATTTCATAAGCATGCCACATCGAGTAGCAATTCCCAATTATTCCAATTCAATTAAAATCTTCTAAGGTCCATCGAAACTATTATTGGAAATCACCATCAAAATATTTATAATTAAGGGAACAAGAACGCTAACCACCACAAAGTAAAGAACTTACGATGAAATCCTTTAATCCAACTTATTCCCAAAAATTTATTATCCAAATTATTTACAATAAACCTTCTCATCCTCAAAAGTTAAATCTCGAAACCTCAAAGAGATGTAGTCACACAAAACTCGATTCACTTAACTTTTGCCAAACATCGGGCAATGCGACCGTAATCGATTTATCTATTTTTTTCAAATTATTAATACATCGGTTTTCGCTTATGTCGATATTCCTCAAGTAGTCATCATATCCTAATTCCACAAAGTATGTATTCCCGTTAGGGTCCAACATTTAACGACAACAAATTCCCAAGTAACATTAAAAATCACTCAACTGTCTAACCATAACTACAACTATTATTAAGCTTATTTCGATCCTCAAAAGATATTGCAACTTCAAGCTTTCATATTTTAAAACCACTAGGAGAATTTCATCCTAAGTTGATCCTCAAATCCTCATAATTATCTAAACACGGAACTAGCTTAATAGGATGGTTAGTTACCATATTCGAAACTTCTTATTTACTCCAAAATAGACATATCATAAGCATGGTCTTCAAACCAATACTAAACTTCTAAGTCCAAAAGACTAAATTACTCATGAGTTAAGAAGTAATAGCCAACTCATTCGACTTTACACCATCGAATATCATGAACTATTTACTCACAAGTCATGACAAGCATCCAACAATAAAATCATTAAACATACCTTACCACACTTTCCTCAAGGATACCCACTCTCACCACCATAGGGTGAAATTAAATCTATACCATTTCCTCAAATCACAAGTTCATTCTAACTAACACTAATATTCCACAAAATTCAAAGTTCTTCCGACTAAATATAATATACCTCAAACAAATGGGTATGACATCCATAAAATGTTACAAGAGGGAGGTAAGGATACTAATGGTAAGATGAAGGAACTATTTAAAGTAATTTCCAAGAGGTAAATAGGTGGGAAGAGAAAGAAGCACCGAGATAGAAGGAAGAGGGCATAATACTATAAGGACGAGAGAATTCATAGATGAAGAAAGAATTCACTTCAATTAGGCTTATAAATCTCCAAATCTTCGGTAGAGGATACTCCTTCTAGGTAACACATATTCCACCCTAAGGCGTAATAGTGCTCCTAGCAATTTGGCTAGCCTCCCAAGCCTAGCCTCCTTGGCAATTGTCTTCTTTATGAGGAGGGACCTGGTTGGTAGTAACAACGATCTCTTCTACACGAGGTCCAACCGTCTTCATAAGAAACAAAAACAAATTAAGTTACTCCTAACAATTAGCATAAACAAATAGACTACAACATAAATCCTAATCTACCCATCCTACCATTCTATCTCACAAGTTTATTCTTTATTAAGGTCAAGTTATTTATACAAGGGTACACAAACGTGCGTCGGGAGCAAAAATGCTCTGATACCAACTGTGACACCCTCAAATTTGCGGAAAGAAAAAAAATACTTTAATACATAACAAAGGGTGTCATAAATAAAAAGGTTCATACAAAAAGGAAACTAATATTTTACATAAGAATTATACAAGACGGGAGACATATCTCCCGTATAAATACTGAAATAAAAGGAGTGTATAATAATATACAATCCTAAGAACCGAATATAGGTCCAAGGTAAATACTTCGCTCGCTAGCTCGTCAATGTACCCCAAATATGCATTCACCACCTGTTCGACAGCATTAAATATAAACACGGAAGCCACAGTCAGTGGGGAGTAACTCCGAGTTCTCCCAGCCACGAAATGTCGAGGTTAATGAAACATGAATAACATAAAAGCAATGTATATGAAAAATACAAAACTTAAACATATATGATATGCTTTTCATGTTATGAAACAATTAACTAACATATAACCTATCATATGAAAGCTATCATGTGAAACCGATAATAAAATATAACAAGAGGTAGGGAAAGCTGGTGTAGTAGCTCAGAGGTTACCCTTGTAACGTGGGCCATGATACACTCAAAACCTACTCAACACGTAATCATGTGAATCAGTTGAACAATCGGTATCAAACTCTATCAACCTTAGCCGGCTTGCATCTCACCTTCTAAGATTCATAGAATCATACAAACATGAAAGACCAATCCGTCTACAAACAGGCATAAGTTCTTAGCACGGTCAATAGTCGACTTCTGTAACTCGAGTCTATACCACAAGGTAGGAAAACATCCTAGCCCTAGAATGATCAGACCTAGCGACAACAGCTAACCCATTCCCTGTCTCATTACATAACCGTACATGAGAAACTCTGCTAGGCGACCCCCTAAGCAGAGATGGCTAGTACTTAAGCTGGCTCCCTTCCCCAAAGTGGAAACTCTTAGGACGCCATGCCCCCGGCTTGGTATCAAAAGGCCCAAGCCAGTGACACAAAAGCTATCAAGCAGTGAACATATACTCGTTAAAGTTGGTAAGGCCTATCGATGTCATGGTCCAAGATACTCATTTAGAATTAGAATGGTCAAGACGCCATATACGCATAATTCTCTATGGGTACTTAGTCAACACGACACCAACCATATAATAAAACAGTCACGGGAAAAACATCCTATCATGTGACTAATTGCATATCAATAATAATCAAATATCATATCGCCTCATATCTACGAAGGCTAATTCATAATTAAATACAACCTCACTTGAAGACAAATCCCCGACCCGAGTCCCGCGACGGGTCATCAGTCAAATCGGGGCTGACTAGATCTTAGTTTGACCAAACCCGTTGGATCAAACCGGCTAGAAACAGAGTCTTTATAACATAGACATAAAATCAACATATTCATTACATGTTATTTTAATAAAACTTCTAACATGT
The DNA here is from genome assembly GCA_022085475.1 of Heliosperma pusillum. Lineage (NCBI taxonomy): Eukaryota > Viridiplantae > Streptophyta > Magnoliopsida > Caryophyllales > Caryophyllaceae > Heliosperma > Heliosperma pusillum. The sequence continues at coordinate 17,943 of JAIUZE010047210.1, read as the reverse complement.
GAATTATTAAATCTTACGTAAAACCACGCTTGACTTAAAGGATATCAAAATAAGCTACGATCTCGTCTTATAATTTCTAACATGTGAGAAATAATAATTTTATGAAAAACCTTTTTAATTAAATATTTTACTTATTAATATTTCCCACTTGCTAAATATTACAAAACACGATAAAAATGACGAGAACTCAAAAACCGTCACAAGTCCCAAAGTGGGACCCACGGGCTGAGTTGGGCCGGACCCCACATGGGCCTGGATGGGCCCCACGGCCTGTTTTGGCTAAAATGGCTGTTTTGATTTAAGTTTTCTAAAACCGATTTCTAATATTTTTCCCGCATGCTTAACATAATTAAAACCCGTCAACACAACAATTAAACAATCAAACATCGACACAACCCAAAGACCAAAACCCGGACCCACCATGGACCAACCCAGACCGGGTCTGAACCGGCCTGGACCGGTCTGGTTGGTCCGGTTCACCCCACCACCATTTCCGGCCACCACCTCAAAAACAACCCAAGTTCCAAATTAACTCTAGCATGTTTTTAATTAACAACATCCATTTTAAACAATCAAAACAACCATCATGCATACCAAAAATCATGATTTTGAACCAATCATCAAAATATGGCAAGAACACTAATCATACTAATTATTCATACCACATAATAAAATAACTACTTATCATATTACTACTTAAAATTCATAAGTAACAATAATATAAACTAAAACTAAAGCTATGTAACATTAATTCGTCGAGTAACTCGGAATCGTTACCTTAGCTAGAAAAATCAATTAGCACCAAAATAAGAAGTATAAACTAAGAAACCCGTCTTCTAATCTTCCCCTAATATATACGAGTCACCAAACTAGTCTTCAAAATCTTGCCCTATAAGAAATGACAAGAAAAACATTATTAGAAGTAAAAATAGATTTTCCATAATTAAAGTGTTGAAAAACGATTTTGTAGGAATTAGAAAAAAACGTACGTTGAAGATGGGGAGCGAAGAGGAGAGGTCTAGAATATAAGTTAGGACGGATTTAATAATGAAATGAAGTTTTTTTATGAGTTTGCTCAAGAACGATGAAGAACAAATGATGAACGACGAAGAACACGAAGAACGATTAAAGGAAGCGATATTTTGATCTTTATTTGATTTATTGTAAAATGAAAAGTTGTTTGTGAGTAAGGAAGAGTGGGTTGAGCCGTGTGTTTATAGGCAAATAAGAATGTCGAGTTTTGAAATTGTTGTTACGTAATTGACTCGCGTTTAATATTTATTTTACGGGTAAAACGATTAAATATTAATAACGCTCTAAAGTAATAAACTAAAATATCAAGATATTATGATATTGTTGTAATGAAAAATAATGATTGAAAATATCAAGGCTTAAGAGTGGGTAAGGGAGCCGTGTGATCTTGTGATTGTCGGGTCCGATTTCGAGCGTTTTGCGTAATTTTCGTTAACTGATCGATAAAGTGAAATAATATCTAGATATTATGATATATTAATCAAAAGAAATGAAAATATCAAGGTCTATTAGAGCAGAGGAAAGGAGAGGAGAGCCGTGTGGTACATGATGATATCGGGTCTGATTTTTTCTCGATTTGCGTAATCTCCGTTGACGGATCGATAAAGTAACAAATATCTAAGATATTTGTATTAGTTTAATCGAAAGAATTAAAATATCTCAAGTGAGTGGAAAACGATGACATGGCGCGTGACTCATGCCAAAGTCGAGTTTCGAGTTTGTTACGGGATTTACGATGAGTCGGGAATAGTTAAATGATGTTCGGTTAAAAACCGTAAAAGTTATTCTTTAAATTCAGAATAAATTCAAAATAATTATATTAAATTATGATAAATCTTAATAAATCTTTATAAAAATAAATCAAAAATATTATTTTTTTAAATAAAATTTCGGTCTTCAAACTTATGAGGCGAGTCGGGAGAAAGTCAACGGAAGTCAAAGTTGACTGAAAAGTCGAGAAAAGTCGAAAATGACTTAAAAGTCAAGAAAAGTTTAGGACGACTTAAAAGTCAAGAAAAGTCAATGACGACTTTTAAAAAGTCAATAAAAGTCAAAGACGACTTAAAAGTCAAGAAAAGTCAAAGATGACTAAAAACGGTCTTTTCATGAAATCTCTCAAAAATTCCCAATACGAACGCGGAATTTCAAAATAAGACTCGGAACAAAAATTCCTATTTTAAAAACTTAAGTTCTATAGAAAAGTGTTAGTAAATATTTTTACTAGAAAAAATAGGGGTATTTTCGGGTTTTTGTTACAATGTCGGGGGCGTGGACCATGAATTAGGAGTCCCTTCTCCAAATTGTTGAGCCTGGGTCGTGTAGGGGGAGTTCTATTTGTTCCTATGATGCTCGATTCTTTAGACTGGCGACCATTTACCTGAGTCGGTGTAGTTTCCGATTGACTTTGGTTTTTGTCCTAGGTCGTGCCGTGAAAGGAGGTCGATGGACATCTTCTGGGTCATGGTGATCTGCATCATACAGTGTAAGATGGGTCATCAGGTATTGTCCACCCACGTTGGGTATTAACATCTTCAGGCCACTCGAGGAGTAGTAACTGGAAATGCGTGGCCACGCTCGGAAGAGATCTCTGATAGCTTTTCCGGTCAGACAGTTATTCTCCAAGATCGAGAAAACCACTTTATTTATATTTTTCAATTGCAAGTGCGACCTGTAAGACACCTTGCAATGAGTGGGAGGATGTGACACAAAAGAGACAAGAGAATCGGTAGCACACAACTTGTCGAGACAAGTGGGAGATATTGTTGGAGTAGGAGTCCTCCACAATAGTGTCGCTACATGCACAACTTGTATCGGACAAGTGGGAGATTGTTGGAGTAAGTGTCCTCCACAATAGTGCATTTATATAATAAATCTCATTTGAAATATACGTGGCATGATTAGTATATTTTGATACTCCACATCAGTTGATTAACGTAAATCGGTAACGCTCGGCTGACTAGTGTTTGACGTTATTGTCGTATGACGGCGGTGATCAACTGATCCCTTTAGGTCACACCTATAGGATGAGACCCAAATAGAATACTAATTATTTGTATACGATACAGTTTAATTAGGGCATTACATATATTTGATATGTACGTTTAGTTAGGAGAGTTATTTATTGGAAATTGAGTTAGGAACTCATTCCACTTAAGTTTATTAGTCAATTATACGATAACTGACTGAATAAATTTTACGTCTCATTTTAATACAATTAAATAAGATTTAATTTAGTGATTAATCGTTGATTCATTAAATTAGTTGAGGTAATGCATATATTTTGAGGTAGAGGTAATTAGTTAATTATATTTACAAGGAGTTGTAAAATAAATTAACTGGGCATTGTGGGACCCATTATATATATTGATATAATGGTAAAATATCACTTAAAAGTTAAGTACATATTGTTTATTAATTTGAGTCATATAATTGTTATATGATCAAATTAACTCTTAATTATGCAAGATAATTAAGCATATGATTAATAAGTATTTGTGGGACAAATATCAAAAAATAAAAATGGTACATATAAGATACTTGGACCGGTTTTAGCTAGTAAAAAAACAATCATGTTTATTCTCTACTAAATCCACACTCCACCACATGATTATGATGTGTATGACACATGATCATTATCATTATACAATCTCATACTCTACCATTATGCATGTGAATAAAATAAGAAGAAAATCACCCACTTAGGGGCCTTGTCATGACCGACCAAATGCTCCTATATAGAGCATTTGTTTCTCATTTTTTCACTTGACTTGATTCTTTTTTTATTCATATCTTCTCACTAAAATATCTCCTACATCTCTCTAAACTTACATGCAAAACTAATATTCATGTCATATTACTAGTGTAGTAATACTATAATATTAGTAGTATTAATTCTTACTTATTATCTAGTTAATAATAAGGTAAGATTATTTGGGTTTAATCTTAGGTGCAACAAGAAGGAGACCTTCTACTTTGGAGGTTGTTTTATGGAGGTTCATCCACTAATTTTATGCTCAAGAACAATAAGAAGGAGTTCTTATTGTGCCCTTATTAACCGAAAAATCCCAATGTAAGGATGTTTTGGTCTTATCTTTTCTTTTATGCTTTTATATTTGCATGCATGATAACTAGATCCTAAATCATTAAGTTAATGTAATTTAATGAACTAATTAGATGAGTCTAATTAGAGGTATAGGGCTTTCAGTTATCACTCAGTCAGGAGTCTTATATAGATAAGATTCTTGAAAGGTTCAGCATGACCAACTCCTAGAAGAGGTTCCTTCCAATGATTTCTGGGATGCATTTGGGTAAAACTCAGGCACCCAAGACATCGGAAGAGGTCGATCGCATGAGTCGTGTTCCTTATGCATCAGCCATAGGATCGATCATGTATGCCATGATATGCACACGTCTAGACGTGGCATATGCATTGAGTATGACGAGTTGGTACCAAGGCAATCCAGGTGAAACACACTGGATGGCTGTTAAAAACATCCTTAAGTACTTACGAAGGACTAAGGATTGGGTATTGACATATGGAGGAGAAACTAAGCTATGCGCAATCGGTTACGCGGATGCTAGCTTCCAAACGGATCGAGATGACTCGAAATCTCAGTCTGGATTCGTCTTTACTCTTAATGGCGCTGCGGTCAGTTGGAAAAGTTCCAAACAGAGTGTTATAGCAGATTCTACAACTGAGTCCGAGTACTATGTTGCTTCGGAAGCTGCAAAGGAAGCTATATGGATGCGTCAGTTCTTACAAGGACTAACCGTAGTTCCTAGTTCGAATGCCCCAATCACCATCTATTGTGATAATAGAGGTGCCATCTTCCAAGCTAAGGAGCCTAAGTCTAGCAACAAGTCTAGACATGTACTTCGAAAGGCTCACATGATCCGAGATTACGTGGAGCAAAAGGATATAGTGATCGACAAGATTGCTTCGGATGACAACATCGCGGACCCTCTCACTAAACCGTTAAAATATGATAAGCATGAAGGGCACATTATTTCCATGTGAATTAAACGTGTTCCTGAGTTGTAGTAGTTGTTTATATGGATTAGATAAATGTATCTTTTTCATATACTATTCATAACATCATCGTATTGTTTCATATTTTTTTTTTCATGTGGATTGTACGACAACATTGAACGCCACAAAGTGAACTGAATTACATTATATTTGTTTGGTCCGTAATCGCCCATATGAGCTGATAACTCTGGCAATTATATTGTGAAGTTGATTGATGGTGGGTTCAACGAGCCATAAGTCAAACGGTTGACTGATCGATCACAGATACGAGTTATAAAGATACCTCGTAGGACATCGTGACAATGTTATGGAGTCCTAAATGTGTAAAAACATTCAGTGCCAGGTCGTGGATTGGACGTCCATAGTGTTCCTAGAGTCGATTCTTTTGACTATCGACTGTCTCTTGAGATTAAGGCAGTTTTTGGGTGACTTTGGTTTCTTTCTCATGGTCGACCGTAACAGGAGGCTAAACAGATTTTTACAGGTCATTTCATACTGTGCTTGTATCTGCAGGATTGAGTTGAAGAAAATATCCAACCTTTATCAGGTTTTGTTATTTCTCAGGGCCACTCGAGGAGTTGTAACTGAAATGCATGGCCATGCTCGAATAATGATTCGTTTATCAGTTAGGTTACTCTCTAGTCGGGAAAACCACTCTTGATATAGATCACTTGTAAAATACGACCTTTGTGAATACGGACTTTGCAAATTGTTTTACATTGAGTGGGAGAAATTTTGGATATGAGAATCGGTTATCGCACATACACTTGTAAGGACAAGTGGGAGATTGTTGGAGCTAGTGTCCTCCACAGTTAGTGTGATAACGTGTATAAATCTCTTACAGGTTCACAGGGTATACTTAGTATTCTTATCAGTTGATTAACGTTTATCGATAACGGTTGGCTTGCTAGAAGTTTGACGTTATTGTCATTTTAATGGCGGTGATCAACTGGTCCCTAAAAGTCACACCTAAAGGATGTGTTTGAGAGATATGATTATATGAAAAATATAATCATATTGATGCCTTATATGACTAAAAGGTTAGTCGATGTATATGACTAAAAGGTTAGTCAATGTAATGATGATACGATTATTTAATACGATTAAATAATACTAGTTGAGACGAATTAAATGTTAATTCGTAATTGAATATAAACTTTATATCTAATTAATGTATATAATGTAATTAATTAATACGATTAAATAATGTAAGCTTAAATCGAATTAAATGTTAATTCGTCTTAAATATAAGCTGTTATATTTAATTAGCAAATTATAAATATACGATATTTATAGTTGACGTATATATTATACGATATTGTCATAATAAATGATGTCAGACCGGTATTAATAAATCGACTACAAGATGTTGTATGGACTTATTAATATGTGACAACATAAATGACAATAATAATACATACACATATTATACATTAAATAAATAAAAGAGGGAAAACTCCTATCTTGACTCCAATTCCTAAAACAAGTAGAAGAAAAAGAGGGAAGACTTCTCCCTCTACTCTACTACTAGTTGGACGGTCCAAATAGGAGAGGAGGAGAGTTTTATATAAACTCTTCTTCTCTACTTTCTCATCATCACAATTACAACAACTTTTCACAAAATTTAGCAGTAAGTTTTGTATTGATTCTAGCACAAGAAAAGGCATTTCTCAGAGCATCTTGGGTGCAACAATTAGGAGAATATCGATCTCGATATTTGTTCTTAGGCCATATTGCTAGGACCAAAGGTTGATTCTAATCTTTATGCTTTTCGTTTATGACTCGTATTTCATATATTATAATTTCGTTATAATCCTTAAATTTCATGTTTGAAATATACCGATATTTCCCACAATATATATTGATATAATGGTAAAATATCACTTAAAAGTTAAGTATATATTATTTATAAATTTGAGTCATATAATTGTTATATGATCAAATGGTCACTTAATTATACAAGATAATTAAGCACATGCTTAATAAGTATTTGTGGGACAAATATCAAAAATCAAAACGGTCCATATTGGACATAAGTGACCGGTTGTGTACACATAAAAAACAATGATAATTGTCTTGAGTGACTTGCACATAAACACACTTGATAATGACATATCCTACAAGCTTTAATCATTGTTATAACTCTACACTCAAGTCATTTTGCATGTGAATAAAATAAGAAAAATTGAGCTCACTTGTAGCTCAAGTGGACCGGCCATTTTGGCCATCAAATAGAACAAGAGTTGTTCATTTTTCATTCACTTCATTTTATGCTTATTTTCTTCTTTTCTCTAAAACTCAACATCTCTCTAAAACTATCATGCAAACTAATATTCATACCACATTACTAGTGTAGTAGTACAATAATATTAGTAGTATAATGTCTTACTTATTATCTAGTTAATAATAAGTTGAGATTATTTGGGTTGATTCTTGGGTGCAACAAAAAGGAGACCTTCTACTTTGGAGATTGTTTTATGGAGAATCATCCATTAATTTCATGCTCAATAACAATAATAATGAGTTCTTATTATGCCCATATTGAACCGAAAATTCCCAATGTAAGGATATTTTCGTCTTATCTTTTCTTTTATGCTTTTATATTTGCATGCATGATAACTAGATCCTAAATAATTAAGTTAATGTAATTTAATGAACTAATTAGAAGACTCTAATTAGAGGTCTAGGATTTTCATGTGGTATCAGAGCTCAATTGTTACATGAATGTTGATTTTAAGCATTAAAATCGAGTTATACGATAACTTGGGTAAAATTGAAAATTTGTGTTAAAAGTTGGTTTGCACAAAAATTTTGATTTGCATGCGTACCTACTTACCTCAAAATGGTTGTGGTAAAATTTGATGATTTTAGGGATTGATTTGCTATTTATTTTGATTTATGGCCTTTAAATCATGTTAATATGCATGTTTTATGTTAAAAGTTAACTAAAAATAGTTGCATGTTGATTCTTGCCATGAATTGTTTATATGATCTCACATGCATGTTGTACATACTATATATAAAATTTCGTGACTTTTAATTAATTTTTGCATGATTATTGATTTTTATGAGATAAAAGTCAATAAAGTGAGATTATTATTTTCATAAAAATGAAACGTCCTTTTCTGGTCTTGAAAATTTTTGGTACATTTTATAATCGGATTTATATCATCTTGGTACAATTTTATAATTTGTTTCACTATTTTACTATATTTAATGGTTTTTATTTGATAAAACCGTTGAATACAAAGTTATTTGTTCATAAAACTAATTTAAATTTTTGTGTAACACCCGCAAACGTACCCTATTTTTATAGTAAAAATATTTTACGGATACTTTTCAGCGAAATTTAGTTTTAGTCTAGAATTTTATTTCCTGTATCTTTTTTAGAATTTCCGAGTTCGTTTTCGGACTTTACGCGAGATTTCGAGTAAGTTACGTCTTAAAACGTTATGGGCTTTTTCCATGAAATTTTCCACTTACTCTCTTACACTACTCCCCTTAACCCTAAGCTCCCTCTCATTCAATATCTTCTTCTTCCTCACCAAGTAACCACCCAAAACCCTAACCTCCATATTTGATCAAGCTTATTATCGTCACTACTCCTTTGTTACTCGCTCAAATTCACTAAAGTTCGTCTTATTCTTTCCCTCTCATCCTCCTCTATCTTAATTGGTAATAAAATTACCATCTTTCTCGCTTTTTAATTTATCCGTCTTTCTCAAAGGTGAATTATATTCATCTTTTATTATCTAATTGTAGGTGGTGACCTCTAAGACCTCAACAAGGACTACTATTTGATAGAAGAGGACCTCGACGAGGATTGAAGACGCGAAAAGGTAACGGTGAAGGGTTACTCGATATCTTTACGTGTTCTAATGTGTTTTCTATGTTACTATCGTATTTAGAATAGGATTAGTAATCATATGAATTGCGTTGTTGATGATGGTTGTTGTTAGTTGATAATTGATAATGACAATGGATGAATTGTGATGTTAGATGATGTTGTTGTATGTTGTTGTATAATGAGCCTTAGTGAAAAATTGATGTTTTTGTGCATATTTGACCCCAGCCGGCCGACCGGCAGCCGGTCAGCTGACCGGCTGGGGAGTGGCTGGATATTAATTGTTGTTACGTAAAAATTTACTAATGCCTTATGTCTCAGCCGGCCGACCGGCTGAGACACACCCCAATTTACCTTTGTTTTTCTCGTATGACTTAGGTCCCAGCCGGGTAGCCGGCAGCCGGTCCCTTTGACCGGCTGGGACACGCTGCTTTTTGGTTGGTTTTCAATTGTTACTATGGGTGCCAGCCGGGTAGCCGGCAGCCGGTCCCCTTGACCGGCTGGCACATGCTGGAATTCAATTTACTTTTCTTTCTTATGTTTTCATTTATAATATTTCCGATGATTCGTTTATCGTATAAATTTACGTAACGACTTTAAATATTAATGTTTCGAATATATGATATCCCATTCGCTTGTATCGCATGTTTTGTGACGGTTTTTGATATGTCCCACTTTGAGTCGGTTTTACTCATATTATTGGTTTGAGCACTATTTGTTATGTGCTTTGTACTCTCATTCCCCTGGCTACCTCCACGTTCGTAAGGCTGGAATGTTGGAACGAGGAGTGTATCCTTACTGCTTAATTGCATGTGTTAGTGGGCATATGACGACGTTGTTGGGAGGCGAACGCTTTGCGTTGATCGACCCGGCCGTCAAATGTTGTATACTTGCGAGGTGGTGTCATTGCATGTAGTGTACCGCTTGTTATGATGCTGGTGCTCTTTTCCGCCTCTTTCGTGAAGGTTGACCAAATTTGGGGTACTCGGCGTCTATGATTGACCGAGTCTTGGATGCGAAATGTTTATCGCATGTCGAATCGGAAAATGTTATTCCGAGAGTCTGGCCAGGTTTCGACTAGGATCGGATATTTATATCGTCGTCCTACCGGAAGGAAATTAGTCTACATATACGAAAAGTATTGCATCGTGTATGCGTCCAAGGAAATGTTTATCCCGTGGATGCGATTTTAATCATAGTTGCCATGTACACGGTGCTAGTGCGTGTCATTTACCATGAGAGATGTTGTCAACGTATTTGTACGTTTGGATGGATGATTATATGATTGTTTACTTGTGATCGTTGGATGACTTGGCATGGTTTGTTTGTCGAGTCTCAATCTTATCAAACTTATGCCGCTAACGGTGAGATGCAAGCCCTAGTGAGTGTATGGTTGCCTAAGAGTGTCTTCCCCAAGTCTTTCTATCATATGATGGTTACGGTTTTGTATTTCATGTACCTATATCTTTATATATTGAATTGCCTATTTATCTTTCTCGTATTTCACATGTATATCTATATATGCATGCTTCTATTTTGTATTACTGTTTAAGTATGTTTATTGTGATATGGCTGGGAGAACCCGGAGTTACTCCCCCACTGACTGTGGCGTTCATGTCTTTCATGGATGAACAGGTTGCTTGATTGGATGGCTTTTTGCTTGTGGTATTGTGGGTTCGGGTGTGAGCTAGCGGGCGTTGGCCTGGATGAATCACCTCTAGACGTTGTTTAGCTAAATTGCTAATAACTTTGATATTTGATAACATTTTGAGAGACTTCGTCTCTTTGTAGTATATTCTACTTTGGTTTGTAATTATTTGACATTCCTCGTATTTTTATCTTAGCATGTAAAAAGTTTTAAAAACCCGTATTTTCCGCTATATAAATCACATCCTTGTTATGTTTTATTTCCGCATTCGCGAGGGTTGTCACATTTTGAGCAAATGTTTTTATTTTGGGAATTGCTGGAAATGTTCCAGAATATATAATTTTTGGTTTCAAATTTTTATGAGTTTTATATTTTATTTTTGTTTTATTTCATAAATGTTATGATTAAACCTCTATATTTAGCAAATACGGTGAATTCGAACTAATTAAATACAAAAAAGTTAGTGGGGACTAATTTTGAGTTCTAAATCAGTTTAGATAATTAATTTGAGTTTAAATATGATTTAAGTGTTGATTATTGATTTTTAATGGTTAAAAATTGATAAAATCCATAAAACTGAGCTTGAATGAGCATGATAAGTGTTAAGGACGATTTTGGCATATTTTTTAGCATTTTATTTATTTTGTTATTGTTGAATGAATGAATGTCATTTGTTTAAATTTTAATGCAAGTTGTACCTAGTATGGCCTAGATTATTTTAATCGGTATTACCCGTAATGTAAAGGAATGCCGATTCGGTTGTAATTTTATTTGCGATCTTGTATCGCCGTTTGTAATAATTTAATTTCATTTTTAGATCAAATGTATAATAGGAATTATTTGTATCTTTCGTAATTAATTATTATGAAGACGAAGATTCCTGATGTCGGTGTTCCAAAAAACGGTGCCTTTTGGAGCGTGTTCAATGAAGAGGCAAGGGGCCAAGGAGTTGGTTTCTGATTTTGTAATCTACTAGTTAATTAGATTAGCTAGGTGGCCATACTAGGATTTATTATTTGCTTGCTTTACGTTTTCCATTCATGCCAAAATCGACAACATGCATTTTTATTTCTCGATTGTCAATTCAAAGTTATTAAAAATTCACCGACTTAGTTCGCTTATAGGGTATTAATAATTAAATTGACAAGACCTCTCACATGACTTAAAAAATTGAGATTAGCCTTACCAATTTGTAACACCTATGAATCCCGTGTTCATTAGGGCTACCATGCTCGTAGGTCCCTTTTTACCTCGGGTAAGTAGGGTGATACGATCACACGCCAAAATTGGATTGGACTCAACGTGATAAGCGTTATCGGGACTAGGAAATGGATTTAGTTGAAATCCGTCAACCAAGAGTTCTAAGGGTAGAATCAGTCAAATATTGACTTACCATTTTTAGATAAAGGTAGCATACGATGACTATTTTTGTCTAAATATGTGTCTTGGAATCACTTATATAAATTCGTGAGGGGTCATTATATAAGTGACTTGTTTAAAATTGTTTTACAAGTAAATTATATTTAAGCAATGAATGTTTATTTTCCGTTCATATTTATGATATTCGCACAATGACAAATATTTTTCCTTCTACGAACTTGTAAATCCGTTCAATCGTGGAAAGGAGTTTCCATTATTTTATACGGTAGCATTTTGATTGGGATCTCCGTTTAAACCACCGTAGCTAATGGCAAAATGAATTTTTCTTTTGATCCTCATATTCACCATCGCAAATGTCTCTTAAGAAGAGTATATGAATAAGTCACACTTAGTAAAAAAACGTTTTGATTTTGTTTTAGTGACATCATCTTATTACAACGGTGCATCAATCTTTTTGCTCCAACGAAAATATTTGTAATTTTTTTTTGTGGTATGTCGTCATTATGATCCTTATCGGGGCTTACCTCAAAAGAGGCCAAATCAGTTGGGACGACTATGTTTCTCGATTTATTTGAAATCATGATTAACCAAATACCGTAGTCACTTTATGAAAGGTTTATCCTTTTGAAGGTAAAACCATGAATAAAATGAAGAAAAGTCTTCATTATATTTCTAATCTATTGGTCTAAATAGAGATTCGTGAAAGTGAGTGGGAGCTCTAGGAAAGATGTTTTATTCTTGATTGTTAAGAATATGACGAGGTTCAAGAGTAGGTTGGCACGATGTTGGCACAAGGGAAGGGAAAAAGGCAAGTCTATATTGAATAGTAAAGTCAAAATCCAAGCAAGGTGTCAAACCCAACCTTTGATGATTCTATTCTTACAGTGTAGGATACAAGAAAAGAATCTGCCCCAAGTTTTTTAAAGAGTTAGAAATTTGGTGTACTATTTTCACCCATAATATCTATATGATCGACATAATTGCAAGTTTTGGGTATTAGATACCCATTGTGGTTTTCATCGATGTATTCAATGCATATAATAATGATTCGTGCGACGACTAGCCATGATTAAATGTCGACCTACAAGGGAAATAGAACTATTGTAGTTTTTATTTCTATAGAGACATATAAAAGTTATAATGTAATCAATCTAGTTTTCGATTTAGAGGTATACTTTAATAAAAGTTATTATGTACACGACCTCTAAATGAAGAATATAGTATCCACTTTAGTGTACGACACAAATGTTTCACTTTTGTGAATAGAACAAGCATTGTTTCCTTTTTAAACCTATATTTGGTCAATGGTTATGTCATATCAATCAAAAGTAATTATATTCTTCACCTAAAACTAAAATTACTTGTCATATAGATTGTAAAAGGCTCAAAATTGGTGACCCAGATCTAATCTTGATTATGGACTGTGTAGCACATTAAAAGGCTAGTATAGACTAGTATCCCTAAAACATTTGATTTTGAATCTTACGGTGTGTGCGAATCTTGTATTCAAGGCAAGATGATTCGTTCCCGTTTATTGAAAAGGAAATCGAACTAGTGAGTTATTGGCCATATTACATAAGAATATGTGTGGTCCAATAACAAACACAACCACATATGGTAATGACTACTTCACTTTATTTACCGACGACTTAAGTAGATATTATGTCTGATTCTACTTAATGAGGTGCTAAGAGAAATCTTTGAAAAGTTCAAAGAGCTTCAATATGAAGTAGTTAACCACCAAGAGTATTAGATAGTGGACGTACGACCAAATCGTAACAATAAATATCTAAGTATTGACTTTGATTTTCACCAAAAGTATTGTGAAATAGTTTCACGAGTTAACTTCTCTAACATACATTATGAGATAAGGTGTTGTTGAATAGAGAAACAGAACCTTATACGATATGGTTTTGTCTTTGTCAAGTTAATCTGAGCCACTTGACTAACTTTGGGATTTTATTATTTTGTTTTCTATTTCTTTTCCCACCATATCTAAGCACATTTAAAACAGTCGGGTTTTATTTCATATACGATATGGATAGGTAGCGTACCTAATTTGTAAGTTATCCCTATGAAACAAGTGCTCAATAATCCTATGTTACCCACGAGAACAAAGCATTAGTGGCTCGTGATGCTGTCTTTCAATAAAAATACGATTATTTCTTGATAAGACAGAGTGGGAGAAAATGTTTCAAGAGCCACAAACTGAGCATATGGTTCGGAAAAAATTTCCTCATTGCTTGTTCAGTAGTTGTTTTTTCGGAACCTAAGAGGTCAGGTTGAATTTTATCACTTCTTAATAGTGATGAATTCTAATTGTGACTTATACAAGACTGTTTCTAGTCCCAACTTCTTTCTATGGCTTAGAGTCATGCGATTCGTAATGGACTCCATGCATGATGGTCAGGTATGTGACCTGGTAAATTTTACTTGATGAAGTACGACCTCTTCAATGTAAATTGATTTTTAAGATCAAAATCTGCATGGATGAACATTAAAATGTCTTCCAACATAAATTAGTAGGCAAAGATTTTACACCAATTACAATGCTTTAATCCATTCGATAACACTTAGCGATTAAAGCATATCATAATAGTATGATGTCAATTGGATCTCAAGAACCACCTTCTTGAATACGATTCTAGAAGAGGTAGTATATTTTATATTCACCTGTGGGTTCGTAGATCCTAATTATCCTAAGTTAATTTGCAAGCTTAAGAGGATGTCTTAAGTAAGTACTAAAGAGGTTGAATTAGTGTGTCAATCATGTTGTAAAATATTTCTCGATATCTCGAGGAATTATGTTGATACATGAAGTTTATTGGGAGTAATATGGTTTTCATCAGTCTTATATGTGGAGACATATTGATCATTTTAGATGATGGAAGATTTTGGAGAAGTAGAATACATCCTTTTAAATCTAAAAGGATATTAGCGTTGAGTCAAAATTCTTATATTGATAAGATCTTTGACTAGTTCAAGGAAGTTGAACACATGATAATTGATTCCTTTTGCTTCCGCTGCGGGATCAATTATATACGCTGTGATGTATACTCAATCCGACATTTCGCATGCTTTGAGCATGACAAGTCGTTTGCAATCAAATCCAAGTGAGAGTCACTTGATAGCCATAAAGAACATCCTTAGCACTTGTGAAGGACTAAATATATGTTCCATGTGTTTGGAGTTTACAGTGAGTCGTGTGTAAGGGGTTACACAGACTTCAGTTTCCAAACTGATCAAAGTGATTTGAAATCACGAACTGGATGTGTTTTATAGAAGATTTAACTGTTGGAAGAGTTCCAAGCAGAAAAGACTATTGGAAAGGTTCCAAGTAGGAGTGACATTTTCAAATATAAATGTCATGTATCCGCTGGAAGTGTTTCAGGCAGTTTATCATTGCGGATTTCACAACGGAAATGGAGTACATTGCATCATATGATGATGCATATCAAAGTAGCTTGGATTCGACAGTATTGGAGGGACTAGAAATAGTTCATATAATTGAATATCCTATCCCATGATATTGGTAAAACAGTGGGAGCGACCTTTAGGCCAAGTGTCCTAAGTATGGATTCAAACCTAGACACGTACTCAGATAGTTTTATGTAATATGAGATTACGTAGACAAAGAGAAATAGCAATCAGAAAGATGGGAAAGATGCAAGTATTGCTAATCCATTAGTCATGCCCCTTTTTTAGGCTGAACATGATACTCATGTCATTTCAATGGGGATTGAAATATGTACCTGAATTGCTAAAAATTATGAGATATAAAATTATTGATAGCGTATCAATATTTCTAGATATGTGATAATCGCATTCATTGTTCGAGTTTCATTAAAACCCCTTATTTAGTTTGACTAAATTTTAATACTTTGTTTATCCGAATTGGTTGAAAGAAAGGTTGAACCCAATTCAAGTGAACAAGATGAACTTAGTGTTTTGTCCCTAGTCATTCATTTCAGGTGACGTCTCGAAGTGACTAGATTGTAAGTCGATCGATGGTTGTTTCAGCACCATCGGGTCATGGAGATGACTGGTCGTTTACATAGGCAGACTGTGGAGACACTCTGTCGGGCAGTGACCATAATAGAGTCCCTTATCCAAATTTTTGAAGCCTGGTCGTGGCGGGAATTTCTATTTTATTCCTATGAGTCGATTCTTTAGACTGGCGACCATTTACCTGAGTCGGTGTAGTTTCCGATTGACTTTGGTTTTTGTTCTAGGTCGTGCCGTGAAAGGTGGCCGATGGATATCTTCTGGGTCATGGTGATCTGCATCATATAGTGTAAGATGGGACAACAGGAATTGTCCACCCACGTTGGGTATTAACATCTTCGGGCCACTCGAGGAGTAATAACTGGAAATGTGTGGCCACGCTCGGAAGATATCTCTGGTAGATTTTCCGGTGAGACAGTTACTCTCCGAGATCAAGAAAACCACTCTATTTAAAATTTTCAATAGCAAGTGCGACCTGTAAGACACCTTGCAATGAGTGGAAGGATGTGACACAAAAGAGAGAAGAGAATCGGTAGCACACAACTTGTCGAGACAACTGGGAGAAATTGTAGGAGGAGGAGTCCTCCGCAATAGTGTTGCTACATGCACAACTTGTATCGGACAAGTGGGAGATTGTTGGAGTAAGTGTCCTCCACAATAGTGCATTTCTATAATAAATCTCATTTGGAATATACGTGGCATGATTAGTATATTTTGATACTCCACGTCAGTTGATTAACGTAAATCGGTAACGCTCGGCTGACTAGAGTTTGACGTTATTGTCGTATGACGGCGGTGATCAATTGATCCCTTTAGGTCACACCTATAGGATGAGACCCAAATTGAATACTAATTATTTGTATACGATATAGTTTAATTAGGGCATTACATATATTTGATATGTACGTTTAAGTTACGAGAGTTATTTATTGGAAATTGTGCTAGGAACTCATTCCACTTAAGTTTATTAGTCAATTATACGATAACTGACTGAATAAATTTTTTGTCTTATTTTAATACGATTAAACAATATTTAATTTAGTGATTAATCATTAATTCATTAAATTAGTTGAGGTTATGCATATACTTTGAGGTAGAGGTAATTAGTTAATTATATTTACAATGAGGTGTAAAATAAATTAACTGGGGATTGTAGGACCCATTATATATTGATATAATGGTACAATATCACTTAAAAGTTAAGTATATATTATTTATTAATTTGAGTCATATATTTGTTATATGATCAAATTGACACTTAATTATAGAAGATAATTAAGCATATGATTAATAAGTATTTGTGGGACAAATATCAAAAATCAAAATGGTCCATATTGGACATAAGTGACCGGTTGTGTACACATAAAAGACAATGATAATTGTCTTGAGTGACTTGCACATAAACACACTTGATAATGACATATCCTACAACCTTTAATCATTGTTATAACTCTGCACTCAAGCCATTTTGCATGTGAATAAAATAAGCAAAATTGAGCTCACTTGTAGCTCAAGTGGACCGGCCATTTTGGCCTTCAAATAGAACAAGAGTTGTTCATTTTTCATTCACTTCATTTTATGCTTATTTTCTTCTTCTCTCTAAAACTCAACATCTCTCTAAAACTAACATGCAAACTAATATTCATACCACATTACTAGTGTAGTAATACAATAATATTAGTAGTATAATGTCTTACTTATTATGTAACACCCCGTAATTTGAAAGACCGAAATTATATTTGAAAAGTAATAAATTTAATTTATTTTAATTTATTACGATTTATTTGAATTTATGATAATTTAATATAAATATTTTGAATTTATTTGGAATTAAAGAGTAGGTTATACGGTTTAAACCTGAACTTCATTTAACTATTCCCGAGTCAACTTAAGTCCCGAAACAAACCCAAAACCCGACTCCTACATGTGCCACACGCCCAAGGCACCCTTTTTCCTCATTTTAGGGCTTTTGATTACCTTTGATTAAACTAATACAAAAGATCT